>CATQJQ010000114.1:22500-30000 GCA_958299815.1 Sarcophaga carnaria | reverse complement strand
TTTTAAGTCAGTCTGACTGAAAAATCAATGTTGATGTTTTGAAGAAGAACTTTACTGTGTTGAATGATTCTGAATTGCTTTCGAAACAAAAGTAAATTCGTTGGTAGCAAAATGTCTCGTCATTTGTTTAGTGACGTTAATGAAAGAATTTTTGAAAGACTCTTACTCTGTCTATGAAACAAAAATCATTTATAAGTCTTTGACTCTATGAATAAAAATGATTCAATGAAATCGTATGTCTTCTTTTCAAATCATCATCTAAATATTCAAACAAAATTTCTAAATACTTTTTTCATGATGTTGATCTTAAAAAAATATTTTTAAGTCAGTCTGACTGAAAAATCAATGTTGATGTTTTGAAGAAGAACTTTACTGTGTTGAATGATTCTGAATTGCTTTCGAAACAAAAGTAAATTCGTTGGTAGCAAAATGTCTCGTCATTTGTTTAGTGACGTTAATGAAAGAATTTTTGAAAGACTCTTACTCTGTCTATGAAACAAAAATCATTTATAAGTCTTTGACTCTATGAATAAAAATGATTCAATGAAATCGTATGTCTTCTTTTCAAATCATCATCTAAATATTCAAAGAAAATTTCTAAATACTTTTTCATGATGTTGATCTTAAAAAAATATTTTTAAGTCAGTCTGACTGAAAAATCAATGTTGATGTTTTGAAGAAGAACTTTACTGTGTTGAATGATTCTGAATTGCTTTCGAAACAAAAGTAAATTCGTTGGTAGCAAAATGTCTCGTCATTTGTTTAGTGACGTTAATGAAAGAATTTTTGAAAGACTCTTACTCTGTCTATGAAACAAAAATCATTTATAAGTCTTTGACTCTATGAATAAAAATGATTCAATGAAATCGTATGTCTTCTTTTCAAATCATCATCTAAATATTCAAAGAAAATTTCTAAATACTTTTTCATGATGTTGATCTTAAAAAAATATTTTTAAGTCAGTCTGACTGAAAAATCAATGTTGATGTTTTGAAGAAGAACTTTACTGTGTTGAATGATTCTGAATTGCTTTCGAAACAAAAGTAAATTCGTTGGTAGCAAAATGTCTCGTCATTTGTTTAGTGACGTTAATAAAAGAATTTTTGAAAGACTCTTACTCTGTCTATGAAACAAAAATCATTTATAAGTCTTTGACTCTATGAATAAAAATGATTCAATGAAATCGTATGTCTTCTTTTCAAATCATCATCTAAATATTCAAACAAAATTTCTAAATACTTTTTCATGATGTTGATCTTAAAAAAATATTTTTAAGTCAGTCTGACTGAAAAATCAATGTTGATGTTTTGAAGAAGAACTTTACTGTGTTGAATGATTCTGAATTGCTTTCGAAACAAAAGTAAATTCGTTGGTAGCAAAATGTCTCGTCATTTGTTTAGTGACGTTAATGAAAGAATTTTTGAAAGACTCTTACTCTGTCTATGAAACAAAAATCATTTATAAGTCTTTGACTCTATGAATAAAAATGAATCAATGAAATCGTATGTCTTCTTTTCAAATCATCATCTAAATATTCAAAGAAAATTTCTAAATACTTTTTCATGATGTTGATCTTAAAAAAATATTTTTAAGTCAGTCTGACTGAAAAATCAATGTTGATGTTTTGAAGAAGAACTTTACTGTGTTGAATGATTCTGAATTGCTTTCGAAACAAAAGTAAATTCGTTGGTAGCAAAATGTCTCGTCATTTGTTTAGTGACGTTAATGAAAGAATTTTTGAAAGACTCTTACTCTGTCTATGAAACAAAAATCATTTATAAGTCTTTGACTCTATGAATAAAAATGATTCAATGAAATCGTATGTCTTCTTTTCAAATCATCATCTAAATATTCAAAGAAAATTTCTAAATACTTTTTCATGATGTTGATCTTAAAAAAATATTTTTAAGTCAGTCTGACTGAAAAATCAATGTTGGCTCGATGTATAAAAATGAAAATAATATTATAATGTTGATATTGTTTAATATGTTATGGTTGTGTTATTAATAATTTATTAATTAATTTATTTCCGAAATATATATAAAAGTTTATAAATATCTTTATTTTTATAGATTTATTCGAGATATATCGGGTAAATTATAATATGAATTTATACGCATTTTTTCTGAAATATCAAATATAAATGATTCTTATATTAGCTTTTATGTAATGTACGGAAATTAATAAAAAACCTCTTTAATTCCATTTTATTTTCAATATAAATTGATATTCAATCATATTCAATCATCTTCCCTAAGATTAAATCATAATTCTGTATAGACATTCCATTAGTTTTGGTCTCAAACATGAAATATTTATATTTTTATATACTTGAAAACTACTATTGGCGGAGAATTTGTATAGAAACATCTATAACATGTCGCATAAATCTGCAAAAATAGCTAATAATTTGGTGGAGATTTCGAAAATGAACATATTATCAAAGCAATATTTGGTCGAATGACTATTGAGGAATGGTATTCGATGGCATGTTGATGAGTTATTTTCGTTTAAAAAAATTATTTTGTGATTTTTTGCTTACGGTTTACTGTGATGTGTTGTGGGGTTTGCGTTATGGATTATTTGTCACTTCGGTGGATGGATAGTTCGTCAAAACCTCAGAAATCAGACGATGATTATTCTTTCGCAGTCAATGAGACACAGAAAAATGGATATCATCAAATTGGATAGATTTATCAGAAAATTCAAAATTTTATTTTGAATTTTAAAGATGGATCATTCATTTCTCTTCACACCATGCTGAATAGAAATCATGATTGGTTCATCATCAAACGATGGATTATTTTCAATTCAATTTATTTTGAATGTGAGAATAATGGAGGTTTGCGTTATGGATTATTTGTCACTTCGGTGGATGGATAGTTCGTCAAAACCTCAGAAATCAGACGATGATTATTCTTTCGCAGTCAATGAGACACAGAAAAATGGATATCATCAAATTGGATAGATTATCAGAAAATTCAAAATTTTATTTTGAATTTTAAAGATGGATCATTCATTTCTCTTCACACCATGCTGAATGGAAATCATGATTGGTTCATCATCAAACGATGGATTATTTTCAATTCAATTTATTTTGAATGTGAGAATAGTTCGTCTTATTCAAAGTGTTTTCGATGCTGGTCTTCAATTTTTGTATTAACCAAAAATTGTTATGATTGCTTCTCATAATATACAATGTGTGTTGTGAGGAGTGGCATCAATTCGAATTCAACTGGGACTAAAATGAATTTTTTAGTTTCATTGAATTGTGTGTGGCGGTTTGGTATTTTTTGAAAATTTCTAAAATGAAATTTTTACGAGAATGTGCAAATTATTAATTTCACATCAAAGTAATCATATATATTGAAAAATATTATATGATGCAATGTAAAAGAAGTAAATGAAATAAAATATTATTAAATAAAATTGTAGCAAATATGTTTATTATTGAAATGACGAAGTTGCGCTATTAAATTATGGCCGATTTCGTTTCATTTCTTAATGAAAATTAAAAAATAACATTATTCTGGTTGATCCTGCCAGTAGTTATATGCTTGTCTCAAAGATTAAGCCATGCATGTCTAAGTACACACGAATTAAAAGTGAAACCGCAAAAGGCTCATTATATCAGTTATGGTTCCTTAGATCGTTAACAGTTACTTGGATAACTGTGGTAATTCTAGAGCTAATACATGCATTATAAACACGGACCTTTGGGACGTGTGCTTTTATTAGGCTAAAACCAAGCGATCGCAAGATCGTTATTATGGTTGAACTCTAGATAACTTGCAGATCGTATGGTCTTGTACCGACGACAGATCTTTCAAATGTCTGCCCTATCAACTTTTGATGGTAGTATCTAGGACTACCATGGTTGCAACGGGTAACGGGGAATCAGGGTTCGATTCCGGAGAGGGAGCCTGAGAAACGGCTACCACATCTAAGGAAGGCAGCAGGCGCGTAAATTACCCACTCCCAGCCCGGGGAGGTAGTGACGAAAAATAACAATACAGGACTCATTATAGAGGCCCTGTAATTGGAATGAGTACACTTTAAATCCTTTAACAAGGACCTATTGGAGGGCAAGTCTGGTGCCAGCAGCCGCGGTAACTCCAGCTCCAATAGCGTATATTAAAGTTGTTGCGGTTAAAACGTTCGTAGTTGAACTTGTGCTTCATACGGGTAGTATAACTATAATTGTAGTCTGTACTATACCTTATGTATGTAAGCGTATTACCGGTGGAGTTCTTATATATATTAAATACTTGTATTTATATGTATTCCTCCTATTTAAACCTGCTTCAGTGCTCTTCATTGCGTGCTGTTGTAGGCCGGTACAATTACTTTGAACAAATTAGAGTGCTTAAAGCAGGCTCCAAATGCCTGAATATATTTGTGCATGGAATAATGAAATAAGACCTCTGTTCTACTTTCATTGGTTTTTAGATCAAGAGGTAATGATTAATAGAAGCAGTTTGGGGGCATTAGTATTACGACGCGAGAGGTGAAATTCTTGGACCGTCGTAAGACTAACTTAAGCGAAAGCATTTGCCAAAGATGTTTTCATTAATCAAGAACGAAAGTTAGAGGTTCGAAGGCGATCAGATACCGCCCTAGTTCTAACCATAAACGATGCCAGCTAGCAATTGGGTGTAGCTACTATTATGGCTCTCTCAGTCGCTTCCCGGGAAACCAAAGCTTTTGGGCTCCGGGGGAAGTATGGTTGCAAAGCTGAAACTTAAAGGAATTGACGGAAGGGCACCACCAGGAGTGGAGCCTGCGGCTTAATTTGACTCAACACGGGAAAACTTACCAGGTCCGAACATAAGCGTGTAAGACAGATTGATAGCTCTTTCTCGAATCTATGGGTGGTGGTGCATGGCCGTTCTTAGTTCGTGGAGTGATTTGTCTGGTTAATTCCGATAACGAACGAGACTCAAATATATTAAATAGATGCTTTCAGGATTATGGTGTTTGAAGCTTTTATAGCCTTCATTCATGAATGCAGTAACATGTGTGAGTGTTTGAATGTGTTTATAAAGGTGGAGCCGTACCTGTTGGTTTGTCCCATTATAAGGACACTAGCTTCTTAAATGGACAAATTGCGTCTAGCAATAATGAGATTGAGCAATAACAGGTCTGTGATGCCCTTAGATGTCCTGGGCTGCACGCGCGCTACAATGAAAGTATCAACGTGTATTTCCTAGACCGAGAGGTCCGGGTAAACCGCTGAACCACTTTCATGCTTGGGATTGTGAACTGAAACTGTTCACATGAACTTGGAATTCCCAGTAAGTGTGAGTCATTAACTCGCATTGATTACGTCCCTGCCCTTTGTACACACCGCCCGTCGCTACTACCGATTGAATTATTTAGTGAGGTCTCCGGACGTGATCACTGTAACGCCTTGCGTGTTACGGATGTTTCGCAAAAGTTGACCGAACTTGATTATTTAGAGGAAGTAAAAGTCGTAACAAGGTTTCCGTAGGTGAACCTGCGGAAGGATCATTAATGTGTTCCTACCGTTAAATAAAAATGTATATTTATATATTTTATATAAATATACAATAAAAAACAAATGATGCATATCTGAACTTATTCAATGTTTTGAGAAATATAATATTTTATATTCTCTCATATACATTGAAAAACATACAATTATAGTTGTACTTATATAATAAGACATTCGCAACACACTTTGTATGTAAAATTATGATTTATATGAATTTATAGATCATAGTTTATTTTATGTGACAATGTTTTCTCTCATAAATAATGTCTTCGGACGTGAACGCCATAATACCTTTTCCAGTTGGTTTTGGGGTGTTGTGGATGTTTCACAGAAGTTGACAAAAGAACCTTTCGATCAATGATCAAAAAATATATAATGAGCATATTTCATTAATAATGAAAAAGAAATCTTGGGGAAATTTCTTAAGTGTTAACACATGATGTAACACAAAATATATTGAGTTTTATAGTATTCCATATATTATTCAATATTAAATATAAATCTATAAAGAAGGCAGGCATTTAAATATATATATAAAAAAAAAAAAGGTTCAATAAATTATAGTTACATTTATTATATAAATGTAACAAATAAAAAAAGAGGAAAACTGAGAAACATAACTTTTATAAAATGTGTATGTGATTTGTAAATTTATAAATCCATATATATATATTATTAGTGATGTACTGGGAATATAATATTTATATTATATTTTCATACATTGCAAAACATACAATTATAGTTGTACTTATATAAATCTTTTTTTATGTAAGTTAATTCGTTCTTTATCTTTTCTTTTTTGAGAAGATTTTGAACTAAGACATTCGCAACACACTTTGTATGTATAAAAATAAATTATTGAAGGAATTGATATATGCCAATTTAATTTTGGTGTATTTTTGATTTCTTTCAATAAATATATTTATGACGTGCTCTTTAAAAACAAAAATTTTAACTCTAAGCGGTGGATCACTTGGCTCATGGGTCGATGAAGAACGCAGCAAACTGTGCGTCATCGTGTGAACTGCAGGACACATGAACATCGACATTTTGAACGCATATCGCAGTCCATGCTGTTATGTACTTTAATTTTTAATTAGAGTGCTGCTTGGACTACATATGGTTGAGGGTTGTAAGACTATGCTAAATAAGTTGCTTAATAAATTTATATATTATATAAATTTAAAGCACATATTGTATTACTGGATACTTTTTCTATAAAGTGTTCATAATACTAATAGCTAAAGATACAAAACCTCTCAAATGAATAAAATCAGAGTATTTATATAATTCACAGAAGTATATAATATAATTCTTTTTTTATTGAGGAAGGTCTAGCATAAAATAATTTTTATGAACTAGAATTGCCTCTTTAATAAAAAGAATTTTTTTTTATTAATATTATTAAAATAAAGAAATGATTTTATTCAGAGGCTATTGTATTTAAGAAATTTTTAACAATTGTTATACAACCTCAACTCATATGGGATTACCCCCTGAATTTAAGCATATTAATGAGGGGAGGAAAAGAAACTAACAAGGATTTTCTTAGTAGCGGCGAGCGAAAAGAAATCAGTTCAGCACTAAGTCACTTTGTCTTTATGGCAAATGTGAGATGCAGTGTATGGAATGTCAAATTTCTAGTATGAGAAATTAACGATTTAAGTCCTTCTTAAATGAGGCCATTTACCCATAGAGGGTGCCAGGCCCGTATAACGTTAATGATTACTAGATGGCATTTCCAAAGAGTCGTGTTGCTTGATAGTGCAGCACTAAGTGGGTGGTAAACTCCATCTAAAACTAAATATAACCATGAGACCGATAGTAAACAAGTACCGTGAGGGAAAGTTGAAAAGAACTCTGAATAGAGAGTTAAATAGTACGTGAAACTGCTTAGAGGTTAAGCCCGATGAACCTGAATATCCATTATAGAAAATTCATCATTATGATTTTAATATTAATAATATTATAATAATGGTGTGCAT
>CATQJQ010000114.1:15000-17500 GCA_958299815.1 Sarcophaga carnaria | reverse complement strand
TGAATTGCTTTCGAAACAGAAGTAAATTCGTTGGTAGCAAAATGTCTCGTCATTTGTTTAGTGACGTTAATGAAAGAATTTTTGAAAGACTCTTACTCTGTCTATGAAACAAAAATCATTTATAAGTCTTTGACTCTATGAATAAAAATGATTCAATGAAATCGTATGTCTTCTTTTCAAATCATCATCTAAATATTCAAAGAAAATTTCTAAATACTTTTTCATGATGTTGATCTTAAAAAAATATTTTTAAGTCAGTCTGACTGAAAAATCAATGTTGATGTTTTGAAGAAGAACTTTACTGTGTTGAATGATTCTGAATTGCTTTCGAAACAAAAGTAAATTCGTTGGTAGCAAAATGTCTCGTCATTTGTTTAGTGACGTTAATGAAAGAATTTTTGAAAGACTCTTACTCTGTCTATGAAACAAAAATCATTTATAAGTCTTTGACTCTATGAATAAAAATGATTCAATGAAATCGTATGTCTTCTTTTCAAATCATCATCTAAATATTCAAAGAAAATTTCTAAATACTTTTTCATGATGTTGATCTTAAAAAAATATTTTTAAGTCAGTCTGACTGAAAAATCAATGTTGATGTTTTGAAGAAGAACTTTACTGTGTTGAATGATTCTGAATTGCTTTCGAAACAAAAGTAAATTCGTTGGTAGCAAAATGTCTCGTCATTTGTTTAGTGACGTTAATGAAAGAATTTTTGAAAGACTCTTACTCTGTCTATGAAACAAAAATCATTTATAAGTCTTTGACTCTATGAATAAAAATGATTCAATGAAATCGTATGTCTTCTTTTCAAATCATCATCTAAATATTCAAACAAAATTTCTAAATACTTTTTCATGATGTTGATCTTAAAAAAATATTTTTAAGTCAGTCTGACTGAAAAATCAATGTTGATGTTTTGAAGAAGAACTTTACTGTGTTGAATGATTCTGAATTGCTTTCGAAACAAAAGTAAATTCGTTGGTAGCAAAATGTCTCGTCATTTGTTTAGTGACGTTAATGAAAGAATTTTTGAAAGACTCTTACTCTGTCTATGAAACAAAAATCATTTATAAGTCTTTGACTCTATGAATAAAAATGATTCAATGAAATCGTATGTCTTCTTTTCAAATCATCATCTAAATATTCAAAGAAAATTTCTAAATACTTTTTCATGATGTTGATCTTAAAAAAATATTTTTAAGTCAGTCTGACTGAAAAATCAATGTTGATGTTTTGAAGAAGAACTTTACTGTGTTGAATGATTCTGAATTGCTTTCGAAACAAAAGTAAATTCGTTGGTAGCAAAATGTCTCGTCATTTGTTTAGTGACGTTAATGAAAGAATTTTTGAAAGACTCTTACTCTGTCTATGAAACAAAAATCATTTATAAGTCTTTGACTCTATGAATAAAAATGATTCAATGAAATCGTATGTCTTCTTTTCAAATCATCATCTAAATATTCAAAGAAAATTTCTAAATACTTTTTCATGATGTTGATCTTAAAAAAATATTTTTAAGTCAGTCTGACTGAAAAATCAATGTTGATGTTTTGAAGAAGAACTTTACTGTGTTGAATGATTCTGAATTGCTTTCGAAACAAAAGTAAATTCGTTGGTAGCAAAATGTCTCGTCATTTGTTTAGTGACGTTAATAAAAGAATTTTTGAAAGACTCTTACTCTGTCTATGAAACAAAAATCATTTATAAGTCTTTGACTCTATGAATAAAAATGATTCAATGAAATCGTATGTCTTCTTTTCAAATCATCATCTAAATATTCAAACAAAATTTCTAAATACTTTTTCATGATGTTGATCTTAAAAAAATATTTTTAAGTCAGTCTGACTGAAAAATCAATGTTGATGTTTTGAAGAAGAACTTTACTGTGTTGAATGATTCTGAATTGCTTTCGAAACAAAAGTAAATTCGTTGGTAGCAAAATGTCTCGTCATTTGTTTAGTGACGTTAATGAAAGAATTTTTGAAAGACTCTTACTCTGTCTATGAAACAAAAATCATTTATAAGTCTTTGACTCTATGAATAAAAATGAATCAATGAAATCGTATGTCTTCTTTTCAAATCATCATCTAAATATTCAAAGAAAATTTCTAAATACTTTTTCATGATGTTGATCTTAAAAAAATATTTTTAAGTCAGTCTGACTGAAAAATCAATGTTGATGTTTTGAAGAAGAACTTTACTGTGTTGAATGATTCTGAATTGCTTTCGAAACAAAAGTAAATTCGTTGGTAGCAAAATGTCTCGTCATTTGTTTAGTGACGTTAATGAAAGAATTTTTGAAAGACTCTTACTCTGTCTATGAAACAAAAATCATTTATAAGTCTTTGACTCTATGAATAAAAATGATTCAATGAAATCGTATGTCTTCTTTTCAAATCATCATCTAAATATTCAAAGAAAATTTCTAAATACTTTTTCATGATGTTGATCTTAAAAAAATATTTTTAAGTCAGTCTGACTGAAAAATCAATGTTGG
>CATQJQ010000114.1:0-5000 GCA_958299815.1 Sarcophaga carnaria | reverse complement strand
AAGAATTTTTGAAAGACTCTTACTCTGTCTATGAAACAAAAATCATTTATAAGTCTTTGACTCTATGAATAAAAATGATTCAATGAAATCGTATGTCTTCTTTTCAAATCATCATCTAAATATTCAAAGAAAATTTCTAAATACTTTTTCATGATGTTGATATTAAAAAAATATTTTTAAGTCAGTCTGACTGAAAAATCAATGTTGATGTTTTGAAGAAGAACTTTACTGTGTTGAATGATTCTGAATTGCTTTCGAAACAAAAGTAAATTCGTTTAGTAGCAAAATGTCTCGTCATTTGTTTAGTGACGTTAATAAAAGAATTTTTGAAAGACTCTTACTCTGTCTATGAAACAAAAATCATTATAAGTCTTTGACTCTATGAATAAAAATGATTCAATGAAATCGTATGTCTTCTTTTCAAATCATCATCTAAATATTCAAACAAAATTTCTAAATACTTTTTCATGATGTTGATCTTAAAAAAATATTTTTAAGTCAGTCTGACTGAAAAATCAATGTTGATGTTTTGAAGAAGAACTTTACTGTGTTGAATGATTCTGAATTGCTTTCGAAACAAAAGTAAATTCGTTGGGTAGCAAAATGTCTCGTCATTTGTTTTAGTGACGTTAATGAAAGAATTTTTGAAAGACTCTTACTCTGTCCTATGAACAAAAATCATTTATAAGTCTTTGACTCTATGAATAAAAATGAATCAATGAAATCGTATGTCTTCTTTTCAAATCATCATCTAAATATTCAAAGAAAATTTCTAAATACTTTTTCATGATGTTGATCTTAAAAAAATATTTTTAAGTCAGTCTGACTGAAAAATCAATGTTGATGTTTTGAAGAAGAACTTTACTGTGTTGAATGATTCTGAATTGCTTTCGAAACAGAAGTAAATTCGTTGGTAGCAAAATGTCTCGTCATTTGTTTAGTGACGTTAATGAAAGAATTTTTGAAAGACTCTTACTCTGTCTATGAAACAAAAATCATTTATAAGTCTTTGACTCTATGAATAAAAATGATTCAATGAAATCGTATGTCTTCTTTTCAAATCATCATCTAAATATTCAAAGAAAATTTCTAAATACTTTTTCATGATGTTGATCTTAAAAAAATATTTTTAAGTCAGTCTGACTGAAAAATCAATGTTGATGTTTTGAAGAAGAACTTTACTGTGTTGAATGATTCTGAATTGCTTTCGAAACAAAAGTAATTCGTTGGTAGCAAAATGTCTCGTCATTTGTTTAGTGACGTTAATGAAAGAATTTTTGAAAGACTCTTACTCTGTCTATGAAACAAAAATCATTTATAAGTCTTTGACTCTATGAATAAAATGATTCAATGAAATCGTATGTCTTCTTTTCAAATCATCATCTAAATATTCAAAGAAAATTTCTAAATACTTTTTCATGATGTTGATCTTAAAAAAATATTTTTAAGTCAGTCTGACTGAAAAATCAATGTTGATGTTTTGAAGAAGAACTTTACTGTGTTGAATGATTCTGAATTGCTTTCGAAACAAAAAGTAAATTCGTTGGTAGCAAAATGTCTCGTCATTTGTTTAGTGACGTTAATGAAAGAATTTTTGAAAGACTCTTACTCTGTCTATGAAACAAAAATCATTTATAAGTCTTTGACTCTATGAATAAAAATGATTCAATGAAATCGTATGTCTTCTTTTCAAATCATCATCTAAATATTCAAACAAAATTTCTAAATACTTTTTCATGATGTTGATCTTAAAAAAATATTTTTAAGTCAGTCTGACTGAAAAATCAATGTTGATGTTTTTGAAGAAGAACTTTACTGTGGTTGAATGATTCTGAATTGCTTCGAAACAAAAGTAAATTCGTTGGTAGCAAAATGTCTCGTCATTTGTTTAGTGACGTTAATGAAAGAATTTTGAAAGACTCTTACTCTGTCTATGAAACAAAAATCATTTATAAGTCTTTGACTCTATGAATAAAAATGATTCAATGAAATCGTATGTCTTCTTTTCAAATCATCATCTAAATATTCAAAGAAAATTTCTAAATACTTTTTCATGATGTTGATCTTAAAAAAATATTTTTAAGTCAGGTCTGACTGAAAAATCAATGTTGATGTTTTGAAGAAGAACTTTACTGTGTTGAATGATTCTGAATTGCTTTCGAAACAAAAGTAAATTCGTTGGTAGCAAAATGTCTCGTCATTTGTTTAGTGACGTTAATGAAAGAATTTTTGAAAGACTCTTACTCTGTCTATGAAACAAAAATCATTTATAAGTCTTTGACTCTATGAATAAAAATGATTCAATGAAATCGTATGTCTTCTTTTCAAATCATCATCTAAATATTCAAAGAAAATTTCTAAATACTTTTTCATGATGTTGATCTTAAAAAAATATTTTTAAGTCAGTCTGACTGAAAAATCAATGTTGATGTTTTGAAGAAGAACTTTACTGTGTTGAATGATTCTGAATTGCTTTCGAAACAAAAGTAAATTCGTTGGTAGCAAAATGTCTCGTCATTTGTTTAGTGACGTTAATAAAAGAATTTTTGAAAGACTCTTACTCTGTCTATGAAACAAAAATCATTTATAAGTCTTTGACTCTATGAATAAAAATGATTCAATGAAATCGTATGTCTTCTTTTCAAATCATCATCTAAATATTCAAACAAAATTTCTAAATACTTTTTCATGATGTTGATCTTAAAAAAATATTTTTAAGTCAGTCCTGACTGAAAAATCAATGTTGATGTTTTGAAGAAGAACTTTACTGTGTTGAATGATTCTGAATTGCTTTCGAAACAAAAGTAAATTCGTTGGTAGCAAAATGTCTCGTCATTTGTTAGTGACGTTAATGAAAGAATTTTTGAAAGACTCTTACTCTGTCTATGAAACAAAAATCATTATAAGTCTTTGACTCTATGAATAAAAATGAATCAATGAAATCGTATGTCTTCTTTTCAAATCATCATCTAAATATTCAAAGAAAATTTCTAAATACTTTTTCGATGATGTTGATCTTAAAAAAATATTTTTAAGTCAGTCTGACTGAAAAAATCAATGTTGATGTTTTGAAGAAGAACTTTACTGTGTTGAATGATTCTGAATTGCTTTCGAAACAAAAGTAAATTCGTTGGTAGCAAATGTCTCGTCATTTGTTTAGTGACGTTAATGAAAGAATTTTTGAAAGACTCTTACTCTGTCTATGAAACAAAAATCATTTATAAGTCTTTGACTCTATGAATAAAAATGATTCAATGAATCGTATGTCTTCTTTTCAAATCATCATCTAAATATTCAAAGAAAATTTCTAAATACTTTTTCATGATGTTGATCTTAAAAAAATATTTTTAAGTCAGTCTGACTGAAAAATCAATGTTGGCTCGATGTATAAAAATGAAAATAATATTATAATGTTGATATTGTTTAATATGTTATGGTTGTGTTATTAATAATTTATTAATTAATTTATTTCCGAAATATATATAAAAGTTTATAAATATCTTTATTTTTATAGATTTATTCGAGATATATCGGGTAAATTATAATATGAATTTATACGCATTTTTTCTGAAATATCAAATATAAATGATTCTTATATTAGCTTTTATGTAATGTACGGAAATTAATAAAAAACCTCTTTAATTCCATTTTATTTCAATATAAATTGATATTCAATCATATTCAATCATCTTCCCTAAGATTAAATCATAATTCTGTATAGACATTCCATTAGTTTTGGTCTCAAACATGAAATATTTATATTTTTATATACTTGAAACTACTATTGGCGGAGAATTTGTATAGAAACATCTATAACATGTCGCATAAATCTGCAAAAATAGCTAATAATTTGGTGGAGATTTCGAAAATGAACATATTATCAAAGCAATATTTGGTCGAATGACTATTGAGGAATGGTATTCGATGGCATGTTGATGAGTTATTTTCGTTAAAAAAATTATTTTGTGATTTTTTGCTTACGGTTTACTGTGATGTGTTGTGGGGTTTGCGTTATGGATTATTTGTCACTTCGGTGGATGGATAGTTCGTCAAAACCTCAGAAATCAGACGATGATTATTCTTTCGCAGTCAATGAGACACAGAAAAAATGGATATCATCAAATTGGATAGATTTATCAGAAAATTCAAATTTTATTTTGAATTTTAAAGATGGATCATTCATTTCTCTTCACACCATGCTGAATAGAAATCATGATTGGTTCATCATCAAACGATGGATTATTTTCAATTCAATTTATTTTGAATGTGAGAATAATGGAGGTTTGCGTTATGGATTATTTGTCACTTCGGTGATGGATAGTTCGTCAAAACCTCAGAAATCAGACGATGATTATTCTTTCGCAGTCAATGAGACACAGAAAAATGGATATCATCAAATTGGATAGATTATCAGAAAATTCAAAAATTTTATTTTGAATTTTAAAGATGGATCATTCATTTCTCTTCACACCATGCTGAATGGAAATCATGATTGGTTCATCATCAAACGATGGATTATTTTCAATTCAATTTATTTTGAATGTGAGAATAGTTCGTCTTATCAAAGTGTTTTCGATGCTGGTCTTCAATTTTTGTATTAACCAAAAATTGTTATGATTGCTTCTCATAATATACAATGTGTGTTGTGAGGAGTGGCATCAATTCGAATTCAACTGGGACTAAATGAATTTTTTAGTTTCATTGAATTGTGTGTGGCGGTTTGGTATTTTTTGAAAATTTCTAAAATGAAATTTTACGAGAATGTGCAAATTATTAATTTCACATCAAAGTAATCATATATATTGAAAAATATTATATGATGCAATGTAAAAGAAGTAAATGAAATAAAATATTATTAAATAAAAATTGTAGCAAATATGTTTATTATTGAAATGACGAAGTTGCGCTATTAAATTATGGCCGATTTCGTTTCATTTCTTAATGAAAATTAAAAAATAACATTATTCTGGTTGATCCTGCCAGTAGTTATATGCTTGTCT
>CATQJQ010000113.1:0-52265 GCA_958299815.1 Sarcophaga carnaria | reverse complement strand
AGTTCTTCATCACACCAAAGTATGCTGGGTAGTCTATCTTCAATATGTACGTGTCGTCGTTGGCACGCTTCAACGCGGATAACACGTTTTCTGGCACGTCTCTCAGCTCCGCAGCCTTGGAGTGCACCTCTGTCTTGTCCTCGCTGATGTTTTACTTAAATGCAGTGGACATTGCCGAGAGCTCCTTCTGTAGCTGGACCACCTTCTGAAACTCCTCAAGCGGCAGCTCCGCTCCTTTGCGCCTGTAGTCCGCGAGCTGCTCCTTCATCCAGTACGAGTACTCACGTGGTGCCTCCTCGCTGCCGTACTCCGCTTCATATGCGGGAGCAGCGCACACCTCCTTCAGCGCGGCGCAGAGGTGGCGGCCGGACTCGAATTTGTCGATGGAGAATCTATACATATCAACGAGGAGCTCCATCGCTGCGTCTCGCACCTCCTTCTCATGGGAAACACTCGATATCACAGCAAGCAACCCGCCAGACACCTCCAAATCGGCGCTGGCGATGTCAACGGCCTTCGCGGTGTTGTCGAACGTACGATTGGCAGTGGAGACGTCATAAATCCTGCTAAGCAGGTCATCCGCACGTGCCTTGGCTTCCTTCGCTACTTCATCGCACACTGCAACATTTTTGGGGAAGAATTCTGATTACTTCAGTGCGGGTCTCACATCAGCGAAAATACGGGACATCGTTGTCACGACATGCGAGGAAAGGAAAACAAATTATCAGTAAAGGCACGAAAAGAACAGGAACCCTCTTCAGTGGTAAAGATTTGCAGTCGGTGAGGGAACGCACGATAATTTTTTGAGTTGCAACGGAAGTAATAGACTGTGTTTCGTTGCTTAGTTATACCTTCTGTGACACATCACGAAATAAAGTCTCCACACCGTGAGATCTCGACAAGGTATGAGGTATCATGAGAAAAATAAGAGAAAAAGAAGATTCACACACCGATCACACACGATCCTCACTCCTTACAAGTGTACATAAACTGAGATCGGGACGCATTTCTCGAGCGCGTTCTGAAGAGGAAGGAAGGACCCGCGTCTGCAAAGAATCATGTGCACGAGAAGCGTGTGCTCGGCATGTCCGATGCCGCAAACTTTCTCGGCGAGATCCCGGCACAGTGCACAACAAAACGAGAACGCCAGAAACCGTGTTGCGCACTTCAAGTCCGGTATACGTAGATGGAATCCGAGTTGGGTGAGTCACACTCAGCAAGTCCCGCCAGCCAGTCAAAATTCAAACACCGCTTAAAGTCACACAACGCGCGGCCAACCAGATCCACAATGTACTTTCTTTTTTTTTGATGCGAGCTGACACAGAACAGACCACACTAGTAGATTAGAGCATGCTCGTCTCTGACGTATACTGTGGACACGACGCAGCCTTAACACCAAGTTCTAGGTAGTGCTATCCGTCGCAGTCAGCTGCAATTGACAGCTGCTCCCTGCGCGGAGTTGTAGCCAATTGCATCTCACTGTATTTTGTTGCTACTCACCGCGACTGAGTGTCAATCTCTCTGACTTTGTGTGGTTTCCTGGTCTCAATTACGTCTCTAATAGATCCAGTGCAGCTGGAGGTAGTGGACTGAAACTGATCAAACCTCGACGTGAAGAACTGCATCTAATTGAGACTGGATACGACTCACTGAAGCCCACAGCACCTCACTGCAATTCGAGGGGAGCTAGGTGAAACTCAATCTCACCTAGTACACCTCTGAGCAACGTTATTAGAATCCTGTGGCTCACTTCAACTCAGTGTTGCTCAATTCGATTAAGTACGACTGGTTGTGATTGACTTTGAAGTCAAGAAAATTAGTATTACTGACCTTTACCCACCGCAGCTCAGCTCAAATTAGTGTTGTTCAGTACAACTTTCTGTACCCTCGTGCATATCGATGAGCTGACCGAAACTCACTGTAACTCAGTGTGACTCGCTGTAACTCAGTACGGCTTGGTGTGAATTTCTGGGACTCACAGCAAACATGAAAATCTCCGGCACATCATACTGGACTCAGCTCACAGAGGCATTGCATGAAGCTCGAGCAACAGTCGTAGCTCACTGAAGACAGCGTTCGAGTCTTAAACAGGAGTGGTGCTCTGATCGGCGGTTGCAATTGTTCTTATAGGTGAGTATAGATTTTTTGGAAGAGAATGCAGATGGTGCGTTGTGAGGAGCACACTCGAAAGCCTCCTGCACAACACATCGCTACTTTAGTTTTAATTTTAAAACACCTTTGTTACGGCAATCACTCACAATACTTCGGTTTTCGACAGGTCACACTACTTACAGAGCCGAAGAGCTTCAACAAACAACTGCCCTCACAGCATCCCGCTATTGTCTTCTTCTATATTTCATTCCCGCCTCTCAATTGTCGGTGATGCCTTCAGCAGCGCAGCGAATCTGAACAAGAAAGAAGATGTCTTCACCTAAGGCCCTCAACTTTGTAAGCTCTATTACCATCATATTCTTTTCACTTTTCTCACTCGTTCTTTCGCGTCTGCATTATTTCTGCTTCTCCCTTTTTGAGCTGTTTCAACGTTTTCCCTCATCCTCTTCCATGAAAAGAATTGCGTTTCTATTCTTCTTTATACTCAGGTGAGTGTTCGTTTTTTTTTACATTTTCCTTTTTTCTCCTGTTACAGCCCTCTCTCTTTAGTTTTCCGGCAACACATCCGCACCACTTCCTGGAAGCACACGCGCTTTGCACACTGAAATCTTAAGCTTTTCGTTGAAGGAGACACTAGCCCCAAGAGAATCCTGTGCACCAAGTCGCAGTACTCGTGAGAAGACATGTCCAAGCTGACATTTATATTGCCCACATCCAAGGAAACTTCGTGTGAGGAGATGATAAAGAGTGTGTATGTTTGCCTCATTACCCAGCCTCTATAAATTTAGTCTCCTAGAGACGCAGTTGCGCTTTTACATGTTCGTATTCTCTCTTCAGTTGTTTGCAGTTCGGAGAGCAGCACCTCCGGCTTTGCGAAAATATACAATTCAACAACACGCTTGGCAATGTTGGTTGCATGCTTTATCTCACTTATGCACTCTTCATTAAAGTTCTCACTCAAATCTCTCAAATTCGCCTGTTCTTTTTGCAAAGGAGTGTTGCAGGTACTTTGCTTTAAGGTGCTTTCATGGCACACGGCAGCACTTCCCATTCAAGATTCGTGACGCGGCATGTCTGCACAAAGGTTGGTCTGCTCAGGCTGAACCGCCGCTTGTTTTACCTTCTTTCCCCTGAAACACTAAACAGACTCAATCTACAATTTAATAGTTTTTCTCTTTCCTCACACCACCGCAAGCGAATTCTTGACGCGGACACACAAAACGGTGTTTCACTCTTTCAGACATGCGTTTCTGATCGAGATACGGCGGCTTGCACAGATTCACAACGGTGTGGATAAGCGGAAACACTACAAACCACTTCTATATGATAAAAGAAGTGTTGCCGAGGTGTCCTTTGACAGGAATCCAGGACCTTGAAAAGTCGGCCTAGGCAACAGACCAAACAAAACAGCTGCCCAAACCGCCAGCCCGGCACACACCAAATCCCGCAACACCAAGCACCGGCAACAAGCGTCACCACATGCCCAGAAATGCCACGAGAACGACGCCACCACGCACGCCATCCGATACCCAAAAGCCATCATCAGTTAAGCATTCCAGATCGAAACGTCCCTATTCCTGCAGGCACACGTACCGACGCACATTTTTCACCGAGCATCAGAGCTGTGGCATGCGAGGCACAAAAGCGCCACCATCGCATCAGAGCTCCAGGAGAGACACTGAGATACAAGTGTGCGCTTCACTTTTTTTCAGATGTCACTGTGTGAGAGTGCTACAGTTCTGCAAGTCGTTGTCCTCCACTTCTGTGCAACACCGGAAGAGCCTGTTTGTCTTTCATTGCGTGGTGCAACAGAAGCACTCTATCCGACCTTTCAATTTCGGATAGAACAGTTGATTCCTGGAAGTGTGCGAGCCTTCCTTACACACCTCATTTAATACTTTACTTTTGTGAGCGCTTCCACTTTATCTTACTGCACGTGACGCGAAGGCAACTCAGGAGTTGAAACAAAAATCCATGAAGGGAAAAATCACCCGAAAATGTAAGTGACCCGTCCATTGAGTGAAGAGACGTTCAAACGAGGCTTGACTCCTATATAAGCATGTTATCTATCAAAGATAGGCTCAGATCTTTTCTGAACATTCCAGTCTCACTTTACATGTCGGAGTCATCAGATTTCATGTCTCAGAAGTCGTCTTTTGAGTATCACAAAGGCTTTAAGAGACTCTGACACGAGGAGGTCAATCAAATAGAAGCACATTTTCTTGTCGATTTACATGTTCTGCCAACCTTCCAAAAGGAGCCTTGGTTCACACATCTGAATTAGGGCTGAGACTTTTTTTTTTTTTTTGGAAGTATGAGACCGTGAAGTCTCTTCATTTTGGATCAGATTTTCAGGTGTGTTACACCCTGGCGTCCTAGGCAAAATGCAATATCGATAGACATGGGAATAGTTATGTATCTATAGCTGCCTGATAGCAAAAAAGAGAGATGAGAAAGAGGTACGATGAAGATGTCACTACACTTGCACGCACTTTGAGCCCGAGGAATGCAGAGAGGGCATGGATCTTCTCCTTTCACTGGATTTCTTCCTCTTGGATACTCCACATTTACACGTCTCACTTCTGTTGACTTTATTTAGGCTCATTTTCTCTTACTTGCTTCATGATTCACTTACGAGGTGCTTGGATCTCCTCGCCTTCGTCCAGTCCCAGCTCTCATGTTGTACTGTATCCACGCTCGTCTGGTAGTGTCGGCTTCGAATCTGGAGAAAAGCCTGGCTATAAGCCAATAAGATGCAGGTCACCGATGCGTGTCAGAGTAGCCCTACCAGATAGTGGCGTAACTCTGCATTTGGTGCGTAGCTGAGCACTTAAATTTTCCTTACAGCCGATAAAGCCGAAGTGTTGTCGATGTGGAAATCGACCTTTACACCTTGTAGGGAAAGCTTTAAAAACACTACAAAGTGCGCATGAGATGGCCCTTGTCTCGTTCCCTTTGATGTTATGGGCCTTCTATCTCTAGCAGCTGCCTTCTATGAGGGTCTTATTCTTCTGGCGGTAGATGCAGACACCCCTCCAGCTTTCAATAGTGGCGTCAGCGAAGAGGTCGTACGAGTACGTGCAATCAAGTAGCGACTGGATGCGTCATGACATAGTCAAGGTTAATTGAGTGTACCAAGTCTTCAGCTAGTTTGCCGCTCTCCGTGGCAATTGCACAAGCTATTATTTTTGTATAATTTCGATCGATCATCTCGTGAAGAGTCGGCGATTCGCCTCAAGACACAACTAATATTTTTCGCGAGCATAGAAGGAATTCTTTCCGCAAGTAAGAGCCTGCTCATCAGGCGGTCGATATTCTCTGGTGCGTTATATTTTTCAAGGAGTCCTCCAAAAGCTCGAGGTGAGTCTTGGGTCCCACTGAAACCTGAAAAATTCTGTGGTCAAAGCAAACACTGGCAAAGGTGTATTCTGTGTCGATGAATTTCTTATCGCTCTTGTGGGCTACATAAAAGATATATTCTGACAATTGAACGTACTCAAGAGCTTTCTTGACGTATCCGAGCGGTCCAGATACTAGGATGTTGTCAATTCACGCACCGAAGAAGACGCTACTCTGCGGCTTGAGTGCGTAGACAGGTTTTCAAGCAATGAAGGAGGCCATCTTGTGCACCATATCGAGGGCTTATACTCATCCCCATCGGAAGCGCTTTCATTCAGTAGCAAGCACATCCTTTTCCCAGAAAGCTTAAGAGCAGACGCTACTCAAGTAGTAAGGCCGCCTGTAAAAAGGAAGCTGTGAGATCGGTGGTGCCGCCACACTTGTGAAGCCTGCAGCGAAACGGTCTCATGTCCAAATTCACCTGGGCTTTATACTCTTGTGCGACTAGCCGGTATTTCAAAAAATCCCGCCACAAAATGAATTGCATCCACAGGGTTCCGTTCTTCACATCAACAACTGAGTAAGAAGAGCCGTTTGCTACGCCACTGGCCAAGATCTGGCATTTTTTGGCGACGCTGGCCTCGATCAGAAAGAGCGCGTCGGCTGCGGAGATTCTAGGAAGAGGCTTTTCTCTTCGCTTACATGAAGTGGTATGGGAAATGGCTTAATAGGTCCCGCATAACACGGATCCATTCCCGGTGAGCCGACAGCATCTCGCGGAAGATGTCTTCTGTATTCGGAAAGAGGAAGCTCGTGGCATGGAGTGAGGCGGTGCGCTAGGCTAGCGTTGTGGGAAGGCTTGCGTGTCATCGACGTGCAATGATGCTGTGGAAAGCGGCTGGAGGCTGGTTCTCTACCATTGTCGATGTTCAGTAACCGCCAACCAGAGTAGCAAGGTCAGAAGCCAGGTGCTTAAGTGACATGCCATGACCACTTTTGGTTCTTCACGTAGAGGATCTCTAGTTTGTGTAGGGAAAGTACGTAGCCTCGTTCTTTTCCAGCAGAGGAATCAAAGCCGTTCGAAGATAGCCGGTCGGCAACACTTAGAACACGAGTTCGATGTCTCAACTCTTGATGCCGTGCGCACTGAAACCATGGGAAGAAAGGCATCAGTCATTCTCTTGTTGGGAATGCCACAGAGGGCAAATCGTTTTCTGAAGATAGTCATAAGCTGCAGCAGATAGAAGACAATATCCGGAGTCCATGAGCCTTTGATGGCCGTGAACAGCTCTTGTATGAACGGGCTCTGATGTCTGACTTTCTTCTCCAATCCAAAGCACAAGATCATCTTCTCAGACTCACAGCTGAGGACTCTGTCGTTCGTGAGCCTGATGATGTCTTTCCAACTTCTGGAGGCTTTCCACAAAGCTTTTAGATGGATTTCCATGCCGAGTTAGAGGGTCTCGCTGATGATGAAAGCTTCGGGACGGGACACTGGAACCATCTGAATGGTGTGGAGCACAGAGTGCCTGTAGAGCAGAGAATCAGGCTGTACAGAGAGACATGGCTGTCCTTCCAGCTCATTTTCTGATGGACGTTGATAAAATATTGTTTTTTTGCGTGTGAAAGAGGGCACATCACGCTTGAGGTCGGAAACGTCCACGAAGACGGGTGTGTTTCTCATTTTGGGTGGGCCCTCCAGTATATTCATGGATGCTTTGGACTTATTGGCCTGCTGGAAAGCCACCACTGTCGTTTCCCCGCCAACTCGTGCTGTCTCTACGGTGGAAGAGACCCGGATTGCTCTGGGCTATGCCCTTGCTCAGCACACATGTGTTCTGATACATTATCTAAAACGAGCACTGAAGTGTGATGTCGATGGATTCTGATGCGAAGTTGACTCGACTGGCTTAGCAATTGAGGTGTAATTCTTACTGCTGCTTCGAAGCGATGATCATGCTGCAGAGAGCGTTATTCAGCGTCTCTACCACATCCACCTTGATAAAGGCACGGAGAGAGGCTCAGCCGAGTCCCAACGAGAAAACACGGTCCCTTACAGATCACTGAATGCATTGAATGTCATGTCACGCATTTGGAGCTTGCAGATGCTGGGAATGACGTAAAGTGCCGTGTACAGGCGACCACTTCTAGTGTTTCATGACGCATATCAATCGCACAGAGTGCCCATGGTACGAATGCAAGCCGTGAAATTATTCGTTGGCTTCGACGTCCTATTTTCCATGATGGCTTCGGTGAGCTCCAACACTGCACTCAGGCTAAGTTCTTCGGAACTAACAGGAGACACTGCACCGGTGGTGAAATCTTTGGCGGCTATAGTCTGCTGAAGTGCCATCAACTGTGCGGAGAGCTACTGCTGGTGTTCTGTCGTTTCGGTGCGCGTGGTGTTCATCCACTGCTGAGGCTGGGTAGATGCGACGCGGGCTGAGTGATCCGGCTTTGAGTCTGACATATTCTTACCCTATACAGCTGCAATGCGAGTTTTCTGATCTTGAAGTTGCGTGTGGAGCATTTTGAGCTTCGTTCCCCAGTCTGGTCACCTGATCAAGGTAGACAGCCTTCTGCTGAATCTCCGTCATATTGTTCTCGAAGGCTGCTGTAAAGGTGGAAGAAAGGGGATCGGCAGCTCTCAACTTGTTGCGGATGTGTTGGTGCGCCGCCTGCTTGTCTGGAACACTGGCAGAGCTGACATGGTCCTCCAAAGTGAGCAACGTGTTGGGCCAGTGTCCGAATCAAAGCGAAAGTTGATGAAGTCCGTCAGCACGGTGCTTGCCTGTTGCATGGTGTCTGTGCTTCGCAGGCTTTCGCTGTGGCTTTCTGGGATGAGGTAAAGCACATCTCAATTACATTGGAGATTCCATGACTGGGAAGAAGGATCCTTGCATGCACTGGATTCCATCAAAGTTCCCAGTTGGCTACTGTAACGTTTTACACGATATAAATGCACTGATAATCATGGCTAAACAATATGAAGCGGATACCTGGATCGGTAAGAACGACAACGCCGTCCTTCTCGCTTCTATTCTACATCTGTCCAGAGTGAGTGGCGTGGGACCGGAACCACACATAAGAGCAGTAGCATCGTAGACAACAGCCGTGTGGTTCACAACAAGAAGCATTTCATGTATTTTGCTTCATTCGGTGTTGCACCGCATGCAAGTCCTGAGGTAGCTATTGAAGAGGGAATTGAGGGAAAGGAAAGAGAAACAGCTGACGCGAGTTCTCACACCATTCAAAGCTCTCAGTGCATTCATTGAGTACAATAAAATACACCATTTAGTGGAGCCTGCCTCAAAAGAAGAGTGCGCAGGCTCTTGGCTCTCTACATCCTGTGGCATTGGATGGAAGCACTGCGATGAGATGACAGGCTTTGCTCAAGCAGCAAGGTAAAAGACGTCATCAAGATCAGCTCCTCATAATTCAAACAAAACAGAAGTCACTAGTCCTACCAGTCCAGTTTCTATACCCAGAAGAGAGAGCGCCAAACCAATGTCGACACCGTTTGCAAGTCCAACAAACGCAGAACACACAACCTTCGAGGCAGGATTTCCAAGAGCTATGAGCATTAGAACTAAGCCACCTACTAAAGACTCAGCTATGAGGAAATCGCTGCTTTGGAGGAAAGAACTACGAGAGCTTTGTCTAGCTTTGATATAAGATATGGGCTTCTGTATAACTTCGCCTGGCTCTTTTCAAAGAAGACTCCATTAGCTGTAATCATATAAGCACTAACCCTGAGACCAGAAAAAGGAAGCCGAACCACCCAAAAGAACGCACCCGCTAGCCGAAGAGCCAGCAACACCGCACCAGCCCGCACCAGATTCACAGCGATCCCACACCCATATGAAAACACGCAAAATCCAGCAGCGCTGAACCGTCCTTGCGCTTGAAAAGAAGCTGTTGAGACGACAGCGTGGGAGAGACACCAGCGCTTGCGGTGAGACACGATCCGAGCACGAGCACAGCGTAGACGATCCGTGTCGGCTGATGCGACTCATGGGACAACAGGCAGCGATAGTGTGGAGCGCTAGAAGCGTGTTTAAAGCGGACGGAGTTGCACCTCTTCAAGCGGCAACGACGGCAAAGAGAGGCCAACCCAAGGCACACACGGGAGACACCACAGCACAGGAGGAGTTGCGCAACGTGAGCGTGCAACTGAGAAAGCCCGCGGGTGGTCTCGCTCAGGATCCTGGACACTCATGGAACGCAGCCGCGGATGGCTCCTGGACTGGCACACTGTCGCTGACTCCCTTTTGATCTGTCCTCGCTGTGGTGCATCAGCGGAGTGCAGGCGGCGGCACTAACGAGCACGCACAGCACACCAGCCTTCAAGCGGCGTAGCTGGAGCTGCTGGGGCGGCTCTGATGTGATCCCGCACAGATTCAGCTTCGTCCGCTGAAGATGGATTGCGTGAGCCTCAGTATGGTCTTCAACAGCGTGACGGCGAGGTTTGACATACAAAAGCTGTCACAGCGCGCAGTCTGCAGTGCAGCTGACACGTCGATGCTACACGCGTCGTCCATTCGTGCACTGCACACCGGCTGAAAGCCGTCAGTGCACCGCCACTCACTCCTTCTCACGATCCACTCACAACCACTCGTGCAAAGCCACACCTGTCATGGACTCGCACGACACCTCTCTCCATCCTGCACGTCATTGCCAAACCTTCATTCCTTTGCATTGCACGTGGTGCCTCCTCGCAGCGCATCACGGCCATGACCCTGACAACGTGTCGCCGCATTGCCAGCAGTGATTGCGCCGTTGGTGGACTCTGGGTTGCGCGCCGCGTCGGTGTCGATGATGTCCAGCAGAAAAGCTCAGTCTTCCCTGGTGCGTGTCAACGCCTCGATCATCGCCACGTGTCTCTCACGCGCGTCATTGCAGCCACGCTGCTTGCACGCCTCTCAATCAAAGAAGTGCTCGCCACGCTCCTCGTCGTCCAGCGCCGGCTGCATCACAAACGAGGCAGCGGGGACAGAGGGCAACACTCACTCACTCACTCATATGGCGGCGACACCACCAGCACATCGTTGGCAGCAGCAGCGTGATAAGACGAGGCGGGTTTGGTTTCACGGCGTGTGCCACTCAAAGTCCATCTGCGACGGCTTTACATCAGCCTGGGTTTCGATCATGTCAACGCTGCTGTCCGTGTATCGCAGTGCCAGCTGTAGCGGCTGATGCTCCTACTGTGGCGACAATAGCCATCTTTAAAAGCTTGAGTCCGATACTCTCATCCACACCTTCACAAAATGCAGGCACTGGCGGTTGGTTGCTTGCCGTGCCTGCACGCGCGCTGTCGTCAGACTGGGGCGACAATAAATGGTATCATGAGAACTCAAAGTCTGTGATGTTACAGTCAATCATCATGCGACAGCGCGTCAACGCCTCCTTGTTCACTCTCCTCCACCTCATCATCCGCCTCATTGTCACGCACGTACCGAGTTACGTGCACACGCGCGGCCACTGCAGCACACCTCAGAGTGGTGCATGATAGTATCTCAGTCAGAGCTCCTGGCGCATGCGTGGATGCATGCCTGAATCAGTCTTGTGCATCCTGCGTGCCTGCCGCGGTGCGCGTGTGCTTCAAGTGTTCGTGTAAGCCTCCTTTTCCTTCACTCCTCTCCTTCCACCACACCTCGCCGCGCTCTCCGCGTCTCTCGTGCCGTATGAACCAGTGGCGCGGACGGGTCACACCACCGCCACTTTACCTGACAGCACTTCATCATCATCATCATCGTTGTTGTCGGCGCATCATCTGCGTATCTGGTGCGGTCGTCATCGCTGCTCTCTCTCGCACGACACTGGCGGACAGCGCCAGCACTGAAAGTACGCCGAAGCGCGTCCGTGTTTAATCGTACTGTGTCGGTGCCAGACTGCCGCTGCCGGTGCAAGTGCGTGTACGTCAGCCAAGATTGCTCATGTAGGACGTTGTCGTTCAGCGATGCATCAGGTCAAACCGTGCTTTGATGTCGAATTGTCTGTCATCCTCCGCACACGCCCTCCTCCCTCCTCAGCACACGCCTCGACTCCCCTGGCGTCGTCGCCTCGCAGTCGCTACAGGGATCTCGCGCCGCAGTTTCATGCACGATGCCTGTGTGTTTTGCGGCATGCGCACTGGTAAGTCAGCGCGTGGCAACGTCGCTTGCCTCCCTCGCACCCTCACCCTCACCGTCTTCGGTACTTCTCCGGTCGCATCGGAAATGTGTAACGCATGGTTGGTTGCGGACTCGTCATGGCCCCGATGGGACTCGAGCGCACACAGGATATGCGTAACGGGAACCGCGGCGCGCGGCGGAGCGTCAGACACGGACGAGCCGCGCCGAGCGTCACACCGCGATCGCACCCCTTGCTCTGTGGCCCCCCTGAGGTGGCGACGCGCAGGCAGGAGAGGCGCGCGGTGTCGCCTCCCACACGCCCGGCGCCGCCGTGTGTAGCTCGAAGCCGTACGCCCACCATGCACCGACGAGCGGCACGAGCGCCTCCGAGGTGACGGGGCCAGTGGGCAACACCCACACTCACTCACTCATCCAATACAACACACCACAGTTCAAACACGCTCTACGCCTCTTCTACTTCGCCGCCATCGAATCCGCACTACCGTTTGTCGCAGCGGCATCGTGGAACGCAGCAAATTTGACGGACCGCAGGCTGCGCAAAGAACAGTTTCCCGCACGCGGTGCAGCAGCCATCCCGAGGGCTCGAGGCACGCCGCAGACAGCGCACCACCCAATGAGGCGAGCACAGCAAAGAAGACTGAAATGCTCTCGTCGCCACAGCGGAAAGAGGAGCGGGAAGGATCCATTCTGCTGACGGTGGACGCCGGCTTCACACGTCCCTTCCAGAGCACAACACACCCGTCACAGCTGCGTCATGCACTTCGAATGACGACTTCCCACCTCACAGCTACTACCGATGCTTTCAGAAACGCACTAGCCGTGTAAAACAAACGTGGCAGTCACGGCACTTGCCTCTTCTCGCCACGCTACTCGGCCATCCGCCAAGTCATCTCAAAAACAGCGAGTCAACGCAGACCGGCACCCCTCTGCACGGCCTTTGCCATGTAGAAGAGCACCGTCTTGACGGGCGTCTTGCGGAGCAGGTCGCACAGCGGACAGGCAGAGGCTGTGCAGGCACTGATGGCGTCCGATGCCGCAGCAACGACCCTCTCTCGTCTTGTCAATCGAGCTCCATCAGGCAGTGCCGCATCACAACGATAACGCGCGACGCCATAACAAGGTAAAAGACAAGAACGTCCCGCTGAAACAACAAGGCGGCATGTGGCGCGGCGTTCGCAGAGCGTCTAGCGCTGAACGGCACGCGCGGCTCGGAGCTGTTCGCCACACCACGAACGGCGAGGCCGCGCTTGCAGCGCTGGTAAAAGGTACGCGCCGCACGATTGCACCAACGCGCAACTGCGGCCCAGCCTGACGCCGAGCCACATGTGAAGGCGATCCAGACGGTATATGACTTGCAGCCACACGCCACGAGAGAGCTCTTCGACGCGACACAGCCGACTTCCGGTCTGCACAGAGATAACATGATAGCCGGCGGGTTGAACGGGGCACCTCACATACAAGGCCAGCAGCACCAAAGACTTCCCTCTCGCAACCACACGGTAGAGGACAGCGCACACACGTGTGTGGGGGAACAGACAGGTGGACGTCAGCTATCTCGTGTTCGCAGCGCAGCCGGCAAGCGAAAGTGACGCCGCAAAGCACCGCAAAAGAAAAAAAAAGAAGAAGCTGAGCAAACGCATGACAACGTCCAGCTCCAGCACGGCCTCGGTCAGCTGATGTACGTTGATGTTACGCATCATTGCCGAGTGCATGTCCCGGCCAGGGACGGAGTACCAAAGCGCCTTCGTGCACTCACAGGTGGAAGCGAGCAAATAGTGGCGGTTCGTGGACGGCTCCATATGCCTCAGTGCGAGGACGCCATGGTACGTCTCCACCAACCCCTCTGGCGCCGTCGAATGGAGTGGCAGAGACGAAAGGCGGACTTCTCTTTCCCTTCGGAAAACAGCGACGTGGAGATGGGCATGCGCTCGACGGAAGCAGTGTTATGCTGTCTCGCCCGCTCGCGCGCCAGGGTGCGGAGGGAGTCCCAACAGCCAGCCTCCTGAAACTGCCAGTGAGTCACCCTCACGCCCATCTTGTCCTTCACATCCTCTGGAGATCAAGAGCACACCTGTAGGTAGCTTTCTTTGCACATCATATTCACGTGCCACTAGAGCATTACAGTGGCGTAGTTCTTCGATGTCGCCGCTGCACGTCCAGCCTTGGGTCCACCCATGAACTCACTCCTCCGCTTTTTCGCCACGGAGGTGAGGACATCCTCGCTTGTCCGGCCAGTCGCTTTCAGTGCCTCCGGCCAAGCCACTCCCCGCAATAAACTCTTCGAGCTACTCCGAGGCGGATGCGCGAGGCGGAGCCGTGAAAGTGGCAGTCGCTGGGTCGACACACACAGGCGGATACTCTGGGAAAAGGCACATCCAATGTTGGCGGCACGTCGCATCTTCGCCGAGACGACAAGGCGAATCGTACGCGAAGAGCAGTGAATCGTTCTGTGAGATACGCTAAGTGGAAGAGAGAAAGGGGTGGAGGCAGGAGAGGAGCAGAGGCACAATCGAGGAGGCAATGTGATGAGCCCAGAACGGCATTCAAAGACAGAACGTCACTCAGAACGCCTTCATGACGTCGCCTTGAACTGGGAAGAAAAAGGCCTGTCGAAAAGAAAGAGAAGAGAGACGACCCAATCAGCAAGGCTCAATAAAAATCGTCCGCATGCAACCCGCTTCACCGCCGCGGAGTGGCAGTTGGCGCCACACTGCGGCACAGCGCGTAGCGACGCCTGCGTAGTGCACACGCTCAGCCGCTGAACTAACGTGCGGGATAAAACTCTCTTCATGCACACGGGCATGTTCATCGAGCTCCCGTGGTGCTACAGTGAATCCCTGCAGCTTAGGCTTTATGTGACTTTTTGCTCTTTTTCTTCACATAGATTTGCGCAGGCCGTGTACCAGGTAGCGCCTTCGTGCCGCGTCGCCGCAGCGTCTTCCGCGTAAGACCAGCGAGCGAGACTGACAAAGAAAGGGGCATGCACACGTGCACGTCGGCGTACGAGGTTGCGAACCTGCCGCATTTTACCGAGAGAGCCGGCCATCACGCCTCGCCTCCGCTCCACCGCCGTTGGCGTTGAAATTGGAAAGAAAAAAGAATGTTTTCGAGTCTCCAGTCGGTCGTAAAAAATAAAAAAAGAGAGAGGCGGCGTTTTGATGCGGCGCTGTGCAGAAAGAAATAAAGTGAGGCGATTTGCTCAGTATCGGAAGTTGAAAGACGCAAAAAGGTTTGCACTCTTCGGAGAAGAGAAATATGACGATATCAGGACTGCCGTATACCGGGGACGGGAATACGAAAATTACGGAGCTCGAATGCGGAGAAGGCAATCCGAGACTCTTTTTTACGCGTGTCATCTGCTCCATCCGCCGCATCTGCGGGTCGTGGCGGGCACGTACGGTTGTGCTTTGCATGCATGCACCGCGTCGCACGTCACGCACGCTCCGACGGCTGCGCATGTGGTGCTCAGCACAGAGAAAGAAAGAAAAAGCATGTACGCCGTCGCCTACGCCACACTCGCGCGAGGCACTGCGTGGTTCCAGATTCAGCAGTGCGGGACTGCGTTCTCTAGAAAAAAAAAGAAAAAGGGAATAGAGAAGTGAATACGAAAAACAAAAATAGAAAAAATGAAAAATAGACAAAGAAATCCGAAGGTGATGACGCACCAGTCGCACGTGAGCGCCGTTTGTTTGTTTGTTTGTTTTCTTCGCCTCTACGGGTCCTTGTCTGTCGCACGCAGCCACGCACGCATCAAACGCCTCTCCACACAGGAGGTGCAGCTGCACAGAGCGAGGAAGACGGCGACAGTAGAAAGGCTCGTGAGGCGGCTGGTGCGACAGAGGAGAAGGAGATGTAATCAAAAAAAGAGTAAGCCCGGCAATTTATATAGCTGATGGCACGGACGGTGTGCGTGTATGTGCACGACCCACACTTCTGGTCGGTGCATGGGTAAGGAGGAGGCCCCGCATACGGGAGAGCAACCACTGTCGTTCTCTGCCACCCGCGATGCGCGATCCTCCTCGCACTCCCGCACACGCAAACCGCCCTCAGTGCAAAATATTAGAGAAAAAAGAAAGCATGACGTTTTTTTTTTGTTTTCGAAGGCTCGCGCTGCCTGAGAGTTTCTCAGAGAGGGACAAGCGCCAAACGAACGGTCACAGAGGCGTTTAGTACGGCGAGTCCGCCTTGTGCGCACTTGGCTCTTCCACGGGCCCCTCTGAGGTCTGCAGCCCCTTCTGCTCCTCCTCCTTGTGCTGGCGCTTGCTGTAGAAGTACACACTGAGGCCCACCGCCAACCCCACGAGCAGACCACCAACGGCAGCCAGCACGCACCACAGCGGCAGCAATTACGAGCCCGACTTCTTCATCGGCGCGCGCCTCCCGACAGGGCACGCGTTCGCGCTCGCGCAGTCGCTCGCCGACATGGCAGCGTCCGCGGCCACCGTCTTCCCCGCCCACTCTGCCGGCAGACACCCGCACAAACCCGCTCCCGTCAGCCCCACATTCGTCAGCTGCGTCATCGAGGCCCAGCTCGCCGGCACCCCGCCGAACAGCATGTTCCAGCTCACATCCAAGCTGTGCAGCGCTGTCAAGCTGCTCCACGCAGACGGCAGTGTGCCCGTCAAGGCGTTACTGTTCAGGTACAGCGTCTGCAGCGACGAGATTCCGCTCCACGTAGACGGCAGCGTGCCCGACAAGCTGTTGTTGTGCAGGTACACCAACGTCAACCACCCCATGGTGCTCCACGCAGTCGGCAGTGTGCCCTTCAAGGCGTTGTTGTGCAGGAACAAAAGCCGCAGCGACGATAGCGCGCGCCACGCAGACGGTAGTGTGCCCGTCAAGGCGTTATCGTTCAGGTATAGCTCCCAAAGCACCGTCAAGCTTCTCCACGCAGACGGCAGCCTGCCTGTCAAGCTGTTGTTGTGCAGGTCCACCAATGACAACGCTGTCATCGCGCGCCACGCAGACGGCAGTGTGCCAGTCAGGGCGTTATTGCTCAGGTACAGCTCAAACAGCGCCGTCAAGCTACTCCACGTAGACGGCAGTGTGCCGGTTAAGGCGTTATTGTTTAGGTACAGCTTCCTCAGCCGCGTCAGGCGGCTCCAGCTTTCGGGCAGCGTGCCGCTCAGATTCGGCCCCATCCCGCTTGCGCGGATGTCCGTGATAGTCACCTCGGAGCCGTCTACGTCGTCGCCCAGCTCAGGCAGCACCAGCGGGCCGGCGTACGCCGGCACGTCGTATCCCTGGAATTTCAGCGCGTTTCCGTAGTAGAAACTGCAGGTCACGTACGTCCACTTGCAGTAGTCCGTGCCGGTCCAGATGCTCGCCAGGAACGGGTTCGCATCCGCAAATCCACGCAGAAACTTCAGCGTGTTCGACTGCTCCGCTGTCGTGTCATCCGTTATCGCGGCAAACGCCGGCAGCGACATCGACGCCACGACGAGCACCAGCAGCGCCGCGACCACCGTCATGCGGCGCAGTGGAGAGTTCAGCCACGCCATGGATGCAACACGCGCAGGGCAACGAAAGGGGTGGGAGACGTCGAGGATGACGAGAGCGTCGGTGCAGCAGGGCAACAGGGAGCCTCCACCAGACTCAGAGCGAGAGATCGGGGGAAATCCGGGGATGCTGCAGAGTGTGGGTGCGACGAGGGCGGCGTTGAGAGCGAGAGCGCACAGGAAAAGAATGGTTCGAAAAAGTAAGCTTGAATGTGTTTGACACTTGAATAGAAGGAGAGAAGGAGGGTTAAAAAAGTGTTATCTGCGAACCGTGTACGATGAGAGAACGAAGAGAGGGAAAAAGAGAGAAGAAGAGAGAGAAAGACGCAGACGCAATAAAGGTGTGGGAGAGATGAAGGAAGGAAAGAGCGAAGGGACCAAATTGCCTTTCGAGTTGTACCGCCTCTGCTCATCAGCATACACTCCACGGTTTATGCATCATCGTTGCTGCACTGAAGCGATTCACCTATACGTTTGGGCAATGCTTTGGAATGTCACCAACACCACGTCCCTAGCATTGACAGGAGAGAGTCACGCCTAAAAAGGACGTCGATGAGACAACAAAACTACACCCACGACACAACGTAAAGCAACCACACGACATCGTCTTTCATTTTTACCCCTTGCCACACTTCTCTCCGCGCTGTACGAGGCATGATGCTAAGAGGCGGGTCCGCTTTTCTGCGTGTCACACAGAGAGAACGAAGAGGCGTATGCCGAGGACATCGTAACTTCCATATCTTGCATCCGCCCACCTCATCCAGTCGCACCACTCCGGTAGACCCCTCACATCTCTCTTTGACTTTGTGGCGTACGGCGTACCGCACCTGCAGAGAACAGCTTGCGACTATTCGCCATTGGAATACCGTTGCATCCACAGATACGGCTCTAATACGGCCTTGCGCTTCACCCTCAGCTTCACCCTCACCGTCCTTGGTACATCTCCGGTCGCATCAGAGATGTGTAACGCATGGTTGGTTGCGGACTCGTCATGGCCCCGATGGGACTCGAGCGCACACAGGATATGCGTAACGGGAACCGCGGCGCGCGGCGGAGCGTCAGACACGGACGAGCCGCGCCGAGCGTCACACCGCGCTCGCACCCTTTGCTCTGTGGCCCCCTTCTGAGGTGGCGACGCGCAGGCAGGAGTGGCGCGCGGTGTCGCCTCCCACACACCCGGCGCCACCGTGAGTAGCTCGAAGCCGTACGCTCACCATGCACCGACGAGCGGCACGAGCGCCTCCAAGGTGACGGGGCCAGCGGGCAACACCCACACTCACTCACTCATCCAATACAACACACACCACAGACAATCCATTCGCACCCACACGTGCGCTGTCAGAGTACGAATCGATATGTAACAAACTCGGTATTTTCACCTGCGGCACGCGCCGCATCCAAAGGTGTCCTAAGCTTGGATTCTCATCACGCACACACGCATACAAGGAGACGAAAACACGTTAGAAAAGGAACGGACCTGCACACACACAGAGCAGCAGCTTCGAAGTCCCCTCTTGCAACACACACGCGGAGTCGCTGTTCCTCGGCTCCATTTACGAGCGGGACGCCGCGGCAGCGACCATCACGAGGAGTCGAGGCAGACACCAAAAAGAGCAAATTAAACATACACGGCAACCAGGAATGTAAGCGCCAGGCAGTCACACGCGTACACACGCTTAGACGCACACACGCAACTCAGTCGCAGAGTGCACCGGCTGGAAATCAATGGTGCACCCCTCGCTGTCGATATAAAACACTCGTGCTCAATCCATGGTCGGGTTGGTAGTCGTCATAAGACCGTCGTAAGTGGGTTATCGTCATCGTTGCAAAGCTCACTAGGCACCACCGCACACATAAAGACGATGTCGCACAGCTGAGAAAGATGTAGGGACGAAAGAACGTGATGACAAGACTGCCTTACAAACTGCCGCGCTTGTGCTCTTCAGCCTGCATTCCACATCAGAGTAGTAGTCATCACTGCGGTGTCCCTATACTCCCACGACTCGATTCTCTTTGGTAGTAACGCATTCGCCGTGCTATCTCGTGTGCAGCTCGTTCCTCCGCCTCTAATATCTCAGCCATGCCGTGTGTCTTCTCTCCAGGTGCTGCGACACCGCGGCTCAGCATGTCTGCTACTGCTTCGTTCTCAGCTGCAGTCCACCGTGCAAGATCGAACGCATCGGCATCGTAGATAGTGCTGCTGGAAAAGTCATCCTTTGAATCCCGTACCAGATTGCCTGATATTTGACAGTATCGAATAAGAGGTGGAAAGTATACTTGCGCGTGCCCACGTGCCGCCGCAATTTGAGTGGTCCGTGGCGAGATCCGTTGAGATACGGCAGCGTGTCACACGCCAACACGTGTCCGGTTGGAAAGTGAAACACTGCAGGATGGCATCCATTTATCCACTAGACGTCGTCCCGACGCTGCTGTCGCCACCAACTAGTTTTGCCTTGAAGGAGCGGTCTACCACAGTGACGCTGTCAAGACCGAAAACACACGCCTTCGGTTTCTTCGAGGTCTTCTCTGACGCGTAACAGCGAAAGGTTTTCTGCCTTCACGTACGCCGCAGGAAGCGAGAAAGACACGGCAGCCCGACCATCCACGCCCCGTGGGTGTCCACGAGCTTTTCGTACAGACGGCGTGCAACAGCTCAGTTGTGATTCACGGACCGTGTGCTGGAGAGGACCATGAGCATGATGACGGCGAGGTGCAGTGTGTCATGCCCGTCGTCGCTGGATGTGAGGAAGAAAATGCACGCCATCACCACCACCTCATCAAGTGAAGTGAGGCTGTCATTGCAAGCGTCTGCCGTAAACCCGCTCCGCAACTTTGTGTGCACCGCAGATGTGTTGGCCTTGTCGCCAAGGTCCGTCTTCTGAGCCTGCGTCGCCTCTCTGCGGCGAAAGGGTTTGTCTGCTCGTCTTCTGTTCTCATTCCCTGCAGCAAAAAATGGCGCAGGCAAAGTAAATCAACACGACTGCACGGGGCAGCTGGTGGCAGCTCGGATTCGAAAGTAAACGAGCGAAATTGCAGAACTACGGAGGCTGGCGCGAGCAAAGCCTGAAGGAAGCCAAAGAAAAGAGGTGGAAGAATACAAAGCGAAGTCGAAAAGAAAAAAATTCAGTAGCATTGCATATGGCCGAGAGCGTAGCATGCACGGCACCGGCGCTGCAGATATCTTCTGTGCGATGAAAGCGTTGTGCAGTCTTCAAAGAACGCGGACATCGTTTTGACAAGTCATTCATCGTTGGTTTTCAGTTACTCGGCACACAACAAACGTCACGGAAAGCATTTCTGCATTGTTTCTGTTTTCACTCCCTCCGCCCACCCCCACACCTTAATGCTGAGCCTGCTGCACGGCGGTGTCCAGCAGCGCCTCCTCCAGCAGCTGCTCGTCGTCCAGGTACGCATCGAGCGCGTCGTCCAACTTCCTGTCATCCGTCTCTGACATCTCAGCAACCACGGCAGGTCCTTTGGTGGTTGCCGGCGCAGGAGCGCTAACAGACGCGGGAGAAGCTGGAGCTCTGCCTTGAAGTCCCTTCGTCATCTTTGCGGCCAATTCCTTTGAGAAGTCATCCTTCTTCGGCTTTGCTGGAGCGGCGGCGGTGGTGGCCGCAGCAGGCCAAGCAGCGACCGCTGGTGCAGCCGGCGCGTTCTCCGGCTCTTCCTGCGAGGTCGGCACGGTCGTATCCAGCAGCGCCTCCTCGAGCAAATCCTCGTCTTTGAAGAAGGACTCGAGCACGTCGTCGAGCGTGCTATCCGCCTTGTTGTTGGCGGCTGCGGCTTTGGCCGTCTGCGGTGTTGCGCTCGGGCCGGTGGCAGTGGCTGCTTTCTTCTCCGCCGGTGTCGGTGCAGGCGCCGCTGGCGTCCCAGCAGTCGGGGCCGAGGTGGGTTTGGCTAAGCGTGCCGGCGCCGCCGCTGCTGGAGGTGCGGTCACGACAGCAGCTGTGCGGACCGGCTTCCTCGCCGCGGCGTCCGTCGTTTTCTTCTTTGTCTTTGGTACAAAGCGGGCCGGCAGCACGCGAAGGCAGACGCCGAGCACCAACGCCGCCAGCGTCATCACGACCAGCTCCACCAGCACTCGGGCGTGGGAGCCGTGCGCCAAGGTCTGCGCGTCCACAAGGTGGAAAAAGTCCAACATTTTTGTCGGTCGTAAGAAATGGTTGGCAACAGTGAAATTGACGTATACTGAGCAGACTAGAGCGTGGGTGCGAAGGTGAGGAGTTCATTTCAGCGACGACATATCGCGCACCTTTGAATGGGCGGACGAAGTGGTGCAGTCGATGGCTTTTTGTCTTCTTCTTCTGCGAAAGCGACTCTTTCGCTTCCGAAAAGGCTGCCTTGGGTAGGGACGATGAAATCACATCAAGGTTCATCCAGTTGCACCGCAAAGGACAGGGACAGTGTTTGCCGGCTGCCGTTGAGTTAGACAGAGACCCACCCATACTGTGAGCACCGCAACAGTACCCTTTTTCTCGTGCTTCTGTTCAGTGCTGCAACTAACCTTAAACATAGACGCAGGACCGTCGCGATTGCCTGGGCGGCTGCACGTATGCATTTACGTGGTAAAGTGGTGCTCACTGCGACGTTAGAGCGTAAAGAAGAATTAAAACCGCTTGCAACGCTGTGAACAAGACGACGCTGTAGAATAGCGAACGCAGAGGTGTCAGACGCGATGGGATTCACGCTCTCGGCGGCAAGTAAGGCGGGTGTATCAGCGAGACATGACTACAAAACGATTGACAGATTTTTGGGATCCAAAAAGTCGAATTCCTCAAAGAAAAAAAAGAAAAACGAGCCTTCTCAGACGGCAGAACATTCGCGGCGCCGGATGGCACGGATTCGCGGATCTGCGCTCATGCACGCGTGCGTATATGACTGTCGTCGATCTAAAAGAGCAGAGAAAGAAGACAAACAGCTGCATGCCTGAGCCGTGCGCACCTTTTTTTTTTGAAATTTTTTTTTAATTCTTTTCGGAAGATAGGACGCACATATGAGCCCGTCAACTCAGCTGCAGACTCTCACAAGTTGAGGACGGCAAACAGGGTCTGCACTTGCGCGTCGCTGTCGTTGAGGCAAGGAACGTACACGAAATCGCGACCGCCGCTCTCGGTGAAGTACTCGGCGGCCTCCTCGCCGATTTCCTCGATGGTCTCCACGCAGTCCACAGCGAAGCCCGGGGCGACAGCAAAGGCGGTTTTGGCCTGCTTCCACGGCAGGTCCGGCTGCGGGCACTTGTCGTAAAACTTCTTCTTGCGCGGGTCGTCCATCGGCAGCGGCAGCGCCACCGCGGCGTCCACCAGGCTCGGGCCTGTCCACGGCTCGTTGCCGAACTGCGACTGGTACACCTGCAGGAGCGTGCCGGTGAAGTCGAGGCCTGTCTGCTGCTCGATGTAAGCCTTCACCAACTTGGCTGTGGCCGTGCAGCGCACCGGGTAGTCGTCGCCGGCGGCCGCATACCGCACCGGGATCGCGTGGAACGAGACAAAGATGACGATATCAGGGAAGCGCTTGGCCAGCGCTGCCTTCCAGTCGCTTTCCGCAAAGCTTTCCTTCTTCAGGTAGTCCTTCATGGCGTTGAGCATGCTGTTGCCAATGGACTCGATGTACTGCGGATGCTCGGCGTAATCGCGGATGGTGCGCAGCCCTGGCACGCAGCGGCGCTTCACGTCCGTGTAGAACTTGAAGACCTCATCGTAGACCGGCGCGCACGTTGTGCCGCTGTACTGTGGGAACATTGGCAGCACCACCAACTCGTGCACCGTCGGGAACTCTGCGTGGATCGCCTTCAAAGTGGCCTGCACATTCTTTTCGCCGTACCGCATCGCATAGCGCACGATATGTCGCCGTTGTGCTTGTCCCCCACCAGCGCACCCAGCTTGGCGGCGACGCTCTCCGTGTAAAGTGTCAGCGGGGAGCCCTCCGTCTTGCCGTTGATCACTACACCAGAGTCTTTTTTGATCCAGATACGTTCGTACAGCGGCAGGACTTTGCGAGGACGGAAGGGCAGAATCAGGCCGTACAGAATCGGGTACCAGATGAGGCGCGGCACGTCGATGACGCGCTCATCGGAGAGAAACTCGCGCAGGAAGCTGCGCAGCGCGGGCACGGTCAGCTCCGCCGGGGTGCCGAGGTTCACCAGCAGCACCGCCTTCGTGGGTCCCTGCGTTTCTGACATGGCAAAGCAAGTAAAGGTATATATATTTGTATGTGTGTGTTGCGTTTGAATGCTGTATTAGTGGTGGGAAGGAAACGAAGCGAGAGAGAGGGAAGGAATATAGACTGTAATGATAGGGAGGAGGATATGACCCTGTAGTCGCTCGTGCGCGTCTGCGATGCAGGCGGAGAACGAAGATAGAGGAGCGAAGGCAAGACTGGTGAGAGAAGAATGTACACACGGCTGTCAGAGTATCGCAGAGATGAAATAAAATAGGGGGAGAGGTGACGGAGGCAGGCAAAAGATGCACTGAGGTGGCGCACAGCGGGAATCGAACGATATGCAGCTATGGTGATTCGTCTCAAGTACGGCACTCACCTCCTTCAAGCGCACGCACTGCGGCTCATGTCGCGCCGTGTCGTGCAACGTTACTCCTCTGTGTGACGCCCTTCTGGCTCCTTCAAGCAATGTCGGGGCATCTTCACCAAAAGCGGCGGCGCCGGTAAACCGGCACTGAGACCGCGCGTCCATGCGCGGGCCGGCGGGAATCTCCGCTGTCCTGCCTCATGCGACGGGGCAGCGCCTCTCCGCTGTTACAGCTGCGTTTGCGTGCGTGTTGTTCGTACAGCTTTTCTCAAATTTGGCGTGAAGTGTCGTAAAAAAAAAAAGAACGGATACGCCAACCCTTTCACTATAAACCGCAAGACAAAGGAGACTATGGGCTTTCGTTCGCCTTTCGTTCTGGCGGCGTATGAAGCGCTACCCGTGCGCCACCCTCTTCGTCACCCTCATCGCCCCTCCTGCCCTCTCTCTGTACGCCCGCACAATAGCGAATGGTGCACAGAGACAACACTGTGGGGAGAGAGGAAGACAACGAGAGGCGCACGTGGCAAAACGGAGACGTCTATAAAGGCGTCCTTCACCCCTCGCAGAAAGGAGCACCGCAAGCGAAGACGACACGTGCGCGCGCAGGCGGTTCGGGTTTTCTCTGGCGTGTCGCTCTCGCTTGCGTTGGGATTCCGTCGTCCGCACGTCTTCTTTGATACCGGCAGCCCTACGTTACTTCATTTTTTTCAGACTTACTACGTTTACTGTATACCCAAAGCGATGTTAAAGAGAAAAGAAACACAGAATCAATAAACAAGCCGACAAGTGGGCCGCACGAATCGTGCGGAATGAAGAGGAAGAGAGAAACATGACGCTTACGACGACGGTGTGCGCTGCGCACAGAAGCCTTGGAAACGGCGGCGAACTCTTATTGAAGACGTCACAGCCGTCCAATCATCCAAACACCAGAGGAAGCCTTTAGCTTCTGTGGCGCTTGCATGAAAAAGAGCAGCGAAACGAGCAAACAACAACAACAAAAGGACAAAGCGAACACAGCTGTGACGGCGCTGAACACTACGTGTGAGCAGCTCCCAGCAATCCGTCATCGGCTGCCTTCCCTGTATTGTTAATGCTCGAGCGTACGCGTGTTTCCGTCTTCCCAAGACAGGCCGAAGCAAGTGCGGAAAGCGCGGAGAGGCGACGCACACACGCCGTGGTCAGGCGTTTCCGTCCAACGATTCACGCCGCACAAACCGGCACGGCAGAGCTCATCTTACAAACTTACATTACCGTTACAAAATAGGTGGATCCGCCACACTCTGCTCGAACTATTCAGCCGTCTCGCAGCGGGGACACACATAAGAAAGGAGAGGACTATGCGCTGCGTTACATGGCAGGCGAGCACAGGGGATGAAAGAGAGCGGGCAGCGAAGACAAGCGCGTGCACAAGAGAAAGCGAGAGAGAGACGCGATAGAGGCACACACACACACACACACAGGGCACCGCACGCCGCCTCTCCGCGATACGCATCTCCGCGCGTCTGCGCTCCGTCCGCTTCAGCTCCCCGTTGGCTCTCTCACGCAGAGGTGCCGCCGCGGATGTGAGAGATGTATGGCATATATTCGCTGCCTCTCCGGTGCGACCTAAACTTCACTCCTGTCACACCTGTCTCTCATGCGTGCGGCGCGGGGGTGGCACATGGGTTCCCTACGCCACGCACATGATGATGAAGGCCACCACCTCGAGGCAGAAGGACACCACAAAGAAGGCGAAGCCTGGCTGGTACTTGGAAAGGTCTTTGAAGCGGGCATTGCACTGGGAGTTGTGGTAGATACCGGCGATGGCGGCGAACGGGACGGCGCTAGTGATCACGCCAAACAGGACGATGATCACGATCGGCACCTTCGTCGTCAGGCACTTGCACGCCAGCATCAGCGACGACGCCGTGCCGATGGCGAAGGCAAAGATGGCGATGATAGAAAAGGCGGCCGCGGACTTGAGGGTGGCCTCGAACACACCGCACCTCCCGTAGAAGGCATCGTCGTGGTAGGCGAGCGGGTGGTTACCGCCGCACATCTTCGTGCCCCACACGGAATAGCAGCGGTCCTTCGGCACCAGCCAGTCGTCGGCGGTGATCTTCAGCTGATCGTACGGGGTACCGATCGTCATGAAGAACATGCCGATGAGCTGCACCACCGCCGCGACGATGCACAGCGTAGAGCGGAGCGGGGTCACGGCAACCTTCTTCTTACCCTCAGCCATTTTCGATCGGAAGCTTCTTTGATTAAATCAGCGTATAGAGTGTATGTGAAACGACAGGAGTCGTAGCGTGCAGTCGTGAGCGCAGAGAGTTGAGCGGAGGGGGGGGATTTATACACCACAGAAAATACTAATCTGCCATGCGCATGTAGAGCGACGTGTGTGGGTGGGGGGAGGGGGATGGCGAGAGAAGAGCACAGGGGAAGGTGGAAGAGAGGACGGAGCAACGAGAGAGAGAGAGGGAGAATGCGTCACCGTGAGTGTCCGTGCGCAGTGTTGCAAAACGCACATCAGGAAAGAGATATTCCACGGCAAAGCGGTATCAGAGCACGCCGCACGCAGTTTGGTGCGCCACAATTCATCGATGCAAAACAGAACAGGTTGAAGGAGTTGTTGAAGTTTGGTGCTTCGTTCTGGTGTTACGATAATAACAATAAAAGCCACGGTGGACGATCTCGTGAACTTGTCTGAGTGCGCTTCTCTTCATTTGACATGGTTACTCGCCCATGCCGTAGAGGAGTACGTCGCGCACCTTCTTGAGCTGCGCAATGGACTGGATGTACGTCTCCGTGATGATCTGCTGCTCCACTGGACCGGCATCCTCGTTGCGAAACCAGTACTGCTCCAGGTTGCGCACCACACGAGCCAGAATCTCGCCCTGGCGCGCCGTCACCTCCGCCGGTAGCGCCACCACGTCCGCCGCACTCACCACCCGCGGCGCCGTCGCCAGCTTCGCGATGCATGACGCGCGGTTGCTCATGATGGCGCGGTACAGGAGGTCCTCCACGGCGTCGATGGGCGGGTATTTCATGAGCAGTTGCATGGCCGTGCTGACGTCCGTGGAGAGGGCGGTGCGGATGTGCAGCAGCAGCTGCGCGGCAAAGTAGAGAACGACGCTGTCGTCCAGCACGTAGAGCTGCTGACTCATCTGCGTAGTGGCGACGTAGCGCTCGCAGAAGAGAACCGTCCACACCGGCAGTACCTGAGTGAAGGGCAGCTCGCGCAAGAACAGCAACCGCAGCCACCGCACTAAGTAAACCACACTTTGAATGTCGTACACCGAGTCCAGCAGATGCTGGAGCTCCGGCGCGACTTGGGCAGCAGGTCCTGCTGCACGCGCTCGCATGACACCACGACCCCGCTCTGCTCCTTCATGTTCTCCACGTAGTACCACCGCGCCAGGCCAAGACCACCGTTCTCTTCCGTGATGAGGCGGCGAAAGAGGGCATAGACCGCCGCCGGGATGTTGGCGTAGACGTCTTTGAAGATGATGCAGAAAGGACTGGGCCGGAGGCTTGGGTGCTCGCGCAGGAGGCGCTCGCCGCATATTTTATCTCTATGGCACGCGTAGTAGAGAAACCCCACGAGCTCATGAAAGCCCTGCTTGTACTCCTTGCCCTCCGTCAAGCAGTACTTCAGTAGAATGTCCGACACCACGTCCTTAGCGCCGGCATCACGGAAGAGCGGAAGGTCCCAGCAAAGTCGCGTCATGTCTTTTGCGACGGACTGCCGCACCGCGTCTGCCTGAAACTGCAGCGCGTACGAGCTCTCCACGGCCGGCACGAGCGGGTTCTCTGTCGCAACTGTAGAAAGTGACAGTGGAGACGCTGAACTTGTTTGCGTGAGAGGGGCAGTCTTCGTCGTGCTCGCATCTGCAGCGCTTTCCTGCGCACTGCTGCTACTGCTGCTACTGCTGCTAGACTCGTCGAACTTCACCGTCTTGGACGCCCGCTGCGAGGGACCGCGAAGAGTTTGCTCCAGCCGCCGTCCCGCCTCCTCCCAGCGCTGCACCCACGACGCGCAGAATGAGCGACACGCCGCTACCTGCGCCTCGCTGCCGGTGAGCAACGGGAGTGTGCCTAGAAAGAAGTGCCACCGCAAGCTCCACAGCGTGCCCCTCTCGACCGTCCAGCTTCGCGAAGTCCAGCGAGTCGCGCAGCAGCCACTCCTCCAACTTGTTTTTGGAGCTGTGCAATGAGAAGAGCGCGATGTCGTTCATCCTGGGGTGGAATGATGATGTGACGGCGAAAGAGAGCTGCGTGTGGATGAACGCGCGGGAGGAAGAAAGTAGGAGAGGAGAGAGGTGAGACGGATAACGCGCACATGCAAGGAAGTGTTGAGACATGTGGTGCCCATCGAGTGGCAGGGTGGAAAGCAGCGGGCCGTTGTCATGGTAGCAGTTCAAGTAGGAAGGCATGCGGCGCTGCAGCTCCAAATAGTGACCACGTGCATCTCTTGCCTACTCTTGAGCGCCAACAGTTTTCGCTTGGGAGTCGCAAAGGAGGGAACGCCTGGCAATGCACGTGGAGTTCGACGAATAATATTACATGAAAGAGAGAGAGCCCAAACCAGCCAAGTCTACGGTGCTTTCCTCTTCCGTTTGGCGCGCGGTTGCGAGAGAGAGAGAGATCCGCTCGGAAATCCATCGGCGGTCTAGCGCGGTGCATTGGTCCGGCCATCCTCGTGAAACTCCTCGGGGAAGGTGAAAAGAAAGATGTTCGAGTTTGGGATCGGCAGCCCGCCCTTTGGCACGACGTACTCCTCGTTGTGCACGTGCAGGGTGTCCGAATCCGGCACGGTCCCGCGCGCCGTCTTCGTCGCCTGGTCCACCTGTCCGAGGTGCACCGCCTCCACTTTGGATTGGGCCAGTCGCGTGATCTCCTCGCAGTAGCGGCGCCGCAGCAGCTGGCCGTAGTGCTCCCCGGCCGTGAGACCGCTGAGGGTGGGGCGGTGCCGCAGCGGTGTGGTGGACTCGATGAGGTCCAGCTTGTACTTGCGGTACGCCAGGCCACACAGCAGGTCTGCGTAGCTCAGCCGCAGGTGTGTGTCCAGTGGTAGTCGCAGCGCCGACAAGAAGACCATCATTTCCGACTCAGTCGCCTTCGCCGATCCCACCCCGTCGGTGAGCGTGGCCGGCAGCAGCGGTAGAAACTTCATGAACGTGTCGAAGTCGCACAGCAGCTCCCCGCCGCCGACGTGCCGCAGCCACAACCGTCGCACCTCCACAAAAGGCTGGACCACGTCGACGTAGAGGGGCACCGTGAAGGCGTTCACCATGGCCGCGAAGAGCAACGGCGCGCTGATCATGTTCATCACGACCACAAACGACACAAAGAAGATGACGGCGGCGTACGTGTGGCCGCACACGGCCGTGGGGTTGCTGGCACACGCCGCCCCATCAAAGCAGGCGTACATGATGAGGTGCCACTGATCCCACGTGCCGCAGTCGAACAGCATCAGCAGAGACCCAATGACGGTGTGGAAGTTGCGCTTCTCCGTGAGGTACGCCCCGTGCGGCGCGATGTCGCCAAAGACGATCGTGCCTACGACGGCATACGTCAGGAGCACCAGGAAGCATACAGCCAGTGCGCTGCACAGCAGGTTCACGTGGCGCACCGCCGGCAGCAGCTGCATGCACACGTTGGACGTCTTCAAGAGTTTCACGAACACAGCCACGCGAAAGAAAGCGAGTGTCTCCCCGGAGGACACGCCAATCGTCATCGCGGCAAAAAGCAGCGCGTCCGCCAAGCGGGAGACGGTGAAGAGGTCGGTAAGACCGTAGGCTACCACACACAGCAGCAGCTCGATGCCACAGACGCCAACCGCCACGCACTCCACGCTCAGGAGCATCGTGTCTTGCCACTCGGATGCGTAGACGTGCGTGGCGGCGGTGAAGCCGCACACAACGATCAGAACAACGTTCAGCACATAGGTGAAAAGGGGGTCGATGGCGTTGGGCGGGCAGGCCGTCAGAACGCGGTGGCAGAGCCTCGAGGCCGTGTATGGTCGCGGCAGGGACGAAGCGTTCAGATATAGCATGAAGGCCAGCTGCTGGCGTGACACAGCAAAGCGGGTTTGGGCAGCCGTCAGCAGCGCCATGCCCATCTTGTCCATCGTGGAGCGGCGCAGCTTCGCCGCCAGCACGGACCCTACGATGCGCAAGGCGTAGAAGCGGATCGTTATCTGCGCCGCAATGAAGAAGAAGGCGTTGTAGCCGGAATGGTTGTACGACATGCCGTAGCCATCGCTCCCGATGGCCATTGCCTCGTCCATAAACTGGCTGTGGTGCGTGATGGTGGTCATGGCGAAAACTGAGAGCACAGCCGGGCCAAAGGCGTCGTAGTGGAATGGCACACGCTCCCACACCCGCGGCACGGACTGCACGGAGGCGGTGAGGTTGAAGAAGGAAGAGACCGCGACGCTGTAGTTGCCCTGGCACTCCGCCTTTGTCTTCACGGTGGCGTCAGTGCAGTAGTGGAGGTGGCCGGCGAAGGCCTGCATGGCGGCCACGGCGAAGGCGGCGTACATGAAGAAGATGAGCGGTACCGCGCACACCACGTGTCGCAGTGAGGCGATGAGCGTCAGGAATGTTTTGTTGGGTCGCTCCGGCGTGGTGCACAGCCGTACGGTGCGTATGATGCGGCCCACGCGCAGCGTCGGCTGCGGCATGGCGGCCAGCGCAAGGCAGTTTGCGGCGAAGTCGATCCAGTTCAGCGGCTCTCGGAAGTATGCCGGCATCGTCCGCACTCGCCCGTCGTCGTCGTCCTCCACGTGCCCGGCGCCAGGGGAGAAGACGCCATAGGCGACCCACTTCATCAGCATCTCGAGAAAGAAGAGCGCAAAGTAGACGTAGTTCACGATCTTCAGTGCCGACTGTCTCGCCTGGGAGAGGTGGCGCCGCTCCAAAAACAGAGCCACAAGGCCTATCACAATGCACAGGGAGCTCACGGCGGTGTAGACGAGAGAGCCGAAGATGCGCAGCAGCAGCACACGCAGCGGATTGGCCGGGCTTACCGAGAAGAAGGCGTCTTTGCGCACATGCAGCACCTTCTGCACTGTCATGCCAAGCCACTTGTGTTTTGGTCGCCGTCGCGTTGCCCCGCACCACCACCACGTGCGGCCTGTGAAAGTCGTTTCCCTCATCGCCTTCACACCGTTGCCGGTGGCAGTGGTGTGGCTCGTCGTGCTGTCCTTAACCGGCGGCAGCAGCAGCAGGGGCGGGAAGTCCTCGCAGTTCAGCACGTCCTCATCGCGCGCGGCGTCGCGGAAGCCGCGGAATAGAATAGAGTTACCCAGCGCAAACCACGTCAGCAGCGCGAAAAGGCCGATTGACACACAAAAGAGGGAACCGGTGGTCACGGAGCCGTTGTCGCCGATGGCGAAAAGATACAGTGTCCACACGTCGCCGGTGCAGATGCGGAAGCAGACGAGCAGCGCCGTCCAGAACGTCGTGAAGTCGCCGTTGTACACGGCGCCACCAGGACCGGCCGTGTAGGTGCCGCCAAACAGCTGCATGCCGAGCGCTGTAAAGAGGAGTAAGAAGACCGTCGAGAGAAAAAGCAGCTGGAGGAGACACTGCAGCTGGTAGTGGTACGTGCGGAACGAGAAGACGTACTTGCCCACGTGCACGTAGCGGAGCACGCGCACAATACAGACGTTGCGGTACAGGAAGAGATCGGGGGCAGCCACTTCCAAAATGCCAGACACGGCACCGGCCACATCCCCGTAGTTCCACAGATCTTTCGCGGTACGCGTGAAGCCAAAGGCCACCAGTTTCAAGACGATTGGGACGAGAAAGAAGATGGCCATGGCAGCAGAGGCAAGCCGGATGTCGCGCGCGTGCTCAGGAGAAGTGTACACGGACACCAACGCGAGCAGGACCAAGTTGCCCACCGACAAGAGGATCAAGAAGACCGCCATCGGCAGCGAGTCCACAATTGCGGCGGCCCACCACACCCGTGATGCTTTGCCGTTGCCGGCGGTGGTGGTTTGCTCCAGTTCTTGCAGGGCTGCCCAAACGCCGCGCACGTGCAGGACGCGCACAAAGTCGCGTGCGTACATCCGCTCCGCCGCGGCGACGTTTTCCTCGATCTCATGTGCCGTGAAGGTGGAGCCAGGCACGCCCAGTGGGTTCGGGATGGTCATCTCGTGCTCATCCGCCACGCAGTCGTCCACGGAGAAGAGGCGGCTGGGGTGGCGAGTGGACCGCAGCGTGCCGGGCCACGGAGAAGGCTGTCGATGTTGGTGTTGGTGCGGTCGCATCGGCACCGTCTGCACGCCGCAGTCCTTCTTGTGGCTTTCCTCGAGCCTCTTCGCCGTCACCGTGGACTGCATGAACCACGAGTCCAGGTGCGAATAGGCGTTATAGACCATCGTCATGACGACCACGAGGAGAAACTGTCCGACCACCACCACCGCCACAAAGTAGAGCGCCGCCGCGGACCCCTTCACGTTCATGATGTTCTCCAAGTCCTCGTGCCACATGTCCAACGACGACACCTTCAGCATCAGCAGCAGAGAGGTACCGACGTTCTGATAGGTAAAGAAGCGGTTTGTGCGGCCGGCCTCCGTGACGAGGCACTCCACCTTGACCTCCGCGTCCACTTGGGGGCAGGTGAAGCCGGTCCCGCACGGCGTGGTCACATTCTGGAGGAGAAACGGCAACTCCAGCGAGGCGTAGACGCCCGTGGCGTTTGTGCTCTGGGTGATGTAGCAGCGCTGATAAAGAGCCTCGCCCACGCTGAAGACGCCGATGAGCGCGAACGAAAAGGTGCAGAGCACAAACATGAAGAAGACGTCTAGCATGGAGGGGAAGGTGCGGGCCACCGGCACCAGTAGCTGGCGCCACCACGGGACAAACACGAAGAAGCGCAGCGGCCGAGCAGCGGCGACGGAGCGCATCCAGCGTATGTGGAACGTTGGCGGAATGACTTGGAGGATTCCGAAGACGTTCACCACCACCTCGAGCCAGTTCCAGAGGCTGCGCAGGAACGAGTGCGAGCCCTCCACAAGTCCACTTGCAAAGATCTCGGCCAACATGCGGACCCAAAAGAAGGTCAGGCAGACAATCTGCAGCGCAAAGAACGTCTTGTAGGTGGCGTCGCCCATATCGTAGCGTGGCTGCACGGCCAGGAGAAGGCCGGTACTGAGACACACCAGCGCCACCCAGCAGCCCTGCGTGTAACGGCTACGCACAAACTGCCGACATCGCCGCCGGATCGCGTGCTCCGGTTTGACGCAGCCAAACACGGTGGTGTCTTCGTTCACGGTGGTGAGGAAAGACGGCGTCCACGTCTGGAAGTCGTGAATACGCGACGAAGACACTAAAAAGTATTGCATGACGGAGCTCAAATACGGCTTCAGTGCGGCTGTTCCGCCATCACAGAGGCGGCGCAGCGATGGGAACACTGCGTCGTACAGCGTGCAAAAAAAAAAAAAGAGGAGAAGCGGGCAATGGAGAAAGAGAGCAAAGAAAGTGTAGAAAACGTGGGGGCAGGAAAAGACAGGGAGGAGAGAAATCTCCGAAAAAAACAACGGTGAAGGCTGCTACAACCCTTCCGTGATCCGAATCCGTTACGCGTGACATCGGCGTGGCTTTGCCTTTTGGGCAGCACAGACCAGCCCACACGCAGCAGCCATCGCAACGCGCGTTTCTCCAGGTTGAACTGAAGTTCAAGTTTGGTCCTGCGTCCGCACCCATCGACTGGTGCGCCACATCCACTCACGCCGGTGAATAGACCGGAACTCTCTCGTGGCACGTTCATGCGTCGACTTGTCTTTTTGTTTCCTTTTTCATGCGGTAACGAAGCAAAACAGAGGAGATGAGAAGGCTGTCTAAAAAACTGAGAGAACCAGGAGAGAGGCGCCACCGTTGGCTCGTTCGAAAGCAAGCCAGCGTAACAAAGCACGGAAACAAGACAGCATGTCAAAAACGAACACGAGACCAAAGAGACCCTCTTGATGAAACGCGGACTACGGGACGCTCGTGCCCCTCTTCGATTTCATCGTGTGACCTCTCGCTGGGTCGGACTCGGCAGAAAGAGGCACCACAGAACCGCTTACCCTCGCTTTCTTTCCGCAGGTGCGCACACGGCGACCGTTACGCCGCTTCTTTGCTCTTGTCTCGTAGCGCGTGCACCAGAGGCGGAAGAAATAAAAGGAGACCTTGACGCTGCAGTGTCATGGGCAGGGTGGCACGGAGAGGTGTTCGGCGTGCATATCAGTAGAGATGGGCTGTGCCGCCGACGTCGAGCACAACACGTATCTGCGAGTAACGGACGGCGACGAGTGCCGGATTTCCTAACACGATTTGGCCAGCGGCAACGGCTGCAACGTAAGAAAGGACATGTCGGCGGAGCAGGAGACAGAAGGAACAGGTCGAAAGACACGTAACATACATGAAAGAGGACGTATACCAGTGTGCCCACCATGCGAGCAGGGTAAACAAAACTGGTGAAAGGAAACAGCGGCGCACGGCCCTCAAAAACAGGCGAAGCATTAATCGTTCATACGTACAGCAGGAAGAGGCACACCTCTGTGAGTTTGTGTGGCGTGCGTCAACGTACGCGTACAGTAATCCCAAGCACGCACACCAACGCTCGCAGGCACACACACACACACACATGACGAGTCACACGCCGCACTTTTTTTCCATGTAGCACGACGACTCTTTGGCCTCTGTTAGCAAAACAACGGCGATCCAAATATAAGGCGGCCTCCCATTGGTGACCGCAAAGCGCTCAGCAAAAATACTTAAAAAAGTGGTTTACCAGAACAAAGACGTTTTGAACGAAGGAGGCAGTGCCAATGCGCTGTGAGCACGCAGTCGCACAACGTCAGTTGGCCGCAGCGGCATAGGTCGCTTCACATAAAGATTAGACGCCACGAACGTCCTTCGGGAAGAGACAGAAACAAGTCGCAAAGAAATAAAACTTACAGGGAAGCGAACAAAGAGAGCACACCGCCTCCAAAAAAAAGGGGGGTGGGTGCTCGATTGGTTGCGGTGTACGTCGCAGCGGGCACGGAAAGAGCGGAGCGTTAAGAGGTCGAGACATATGCCTCCGAAGTCGGAGCGGATGATGATGTGCCGGCACTGCCGCGCTCCACGCTTGCACGGAGAGAAGAAAACAAAGAAAGAGCAGTACAGAGAGGAAAGAAAAGAAAGATGTCGAAAACCCCCCGTGCAGTTGGAAATGAGGCCCCGGAAGAGGAGACCCGCCCTGGTTTGGAAAGGCGAGGCAGAAAAGGCAGGCAACCGTACGTGGTAGTCCCCACGCCGCTTTGCAGCTGCGCGAGCACAGAGATACGCAGGAAAAGAAAAGAAAGAAGAGACGGGAAAATGTGGTGCGCCGGATTTGCTGCGCCGGCGTTGTAGCGCCAAGAAAACTGCGTGACTTAGCCAACAACCTCGCCACGAAGAACGATACGCTGTGCGGCGCGTAAGCCACACCGCTTACCCTGACACTTGTGCACCTTTTCCATCCACGTGTTGAGCTTGTGACTGTGGTTCCGTTAGAGGGAAGGAAAGACGTACAACAGCAACGGAAGCAGCAAGGTCAGTACACGCGCGAGTGAAAGAAACAGAGATAAAAACTCACATAAAAGCCAAAGAGAAAAAAAGAGGGAAACGGTCCCTTTAGAAACAAAGAAGAAAAAAGAAGGCCTTCACATGAAAGGGAGCGGTTTGACATGAAGCCATGTGCGACGTCCCCCAGCACTTTACTCCGCAATGTGGTGCCGACACCGATGCGCTTCGGCTCGTCTGCGTCTCCTTCAGGAGGTCCACCGCAGTGGCACAGGCCCCCGTTTGCATTCATGCCTGAACTGGTACGACAGACACACCTCCGCACGGTTCCCGTCCGTTGCGAGAGAAGAAAGCCTTTCACCGGTGCGACTGCCCACCAGCAGAAGCACTCCGGAACAGAGGAGCCCGGCCGCGCATCAACGCCGCACGAAGAGAACGAGCAGAGAGAGCAACAAAACGCCAGAAAAAAACCCTCCTGTACTTTGAGTCCTGCCTTACCCGCCCTCGAACACGCAGTTACACATCCTATTTGCATTCCCGCTGCACACGATCATGCAAGCAGCGGGACATATATGAGCCGAAGGAAAAGAAACGAAACTCGCGAGGCGCAACAGCACTTTCGCAACGTTCATCCATCAAATATTAGGTGTCTACTCATGAGCACGCGGACCTATGAAAGAAAAAAAGAAGAGAAATAGAGTGCCTTCAAACACATCTACCCTAGCGGATACCTACACCGAATCGAATCAATGAAGTCTACAAGCAAATGCCAAAGAAAAAGCGAAAGAGAGAAAGACAGAGCAGGAGATGCGTGGTCTACGCAACGTGCGTACGTCGTGGTAGCAAACGAAGACGGGGAGCAGAAGTAGAGCGGCAGCGAACGGCGTCAAGGAGAGGAAGTCCGATGAAAGAAAAAAGCAACCACACGTGTGACACGTGCACGAGACACTCAATCACACCGGGTCCGGGCCGGGGCTAGAAGGCACGCCGGTTTGGATGGACGGGCACGTGTTCTTCTTCCCCCTCGGCTCCTCGGAGCTTGTCTCGGCTCTTTCCTCCTCTTCTTCCGCGTTGTCTCCCTCGTTTTCCTCCTCGCCGGCGTCCAGCACCGTCTCGTCGTCCTCGGCGCGGCGGCGAAGCTTCTCTTTCACGAAGGCGAAGCCTACAATGCTCAGCGCCGACACAATGAGGGTGATGAGAACGCAGTAGAAGGCGGTGTCCGTCGTTGGGTAATCGCCTAGCACCACGGAAAAGACAATCATGCCAACAAAAGAGAAGAAGCACATGCTGGCCAGTACTAAGGTGGACGACACCGTCTCGGGGCACGGGTAGGCCAGCTCCACGCCGAGCTCCATCACCACCGGGACAATGGGCAGCACTAAGAACTCGAGCAGCGGCACAAACACATAGATCAAAATCACCAGTGCGTCCTTGTCCGTGACGACCTGGACGCAAACCGTTGTCGCGATGAGCAGCGCCGTGGCGGCTGAGGAGAGGGCGATGGCCGTGTTCTTGTAGTAGTGAGTGCGGTCCACGAAGAGGCCCACCGCACCGCAGTTCACGGCACCGCCGAGGATGCCGGAGAAGGCGAGAATGCCGGAGGTTTCCTCGTCAATGCCGTAGGGCTGCAGCACCTGAACGAGCACGCCGGCCAGCGCCGTGAGAAAGCCCACAATAAGACCGAAGGCCACAGATAGCAGCAGAAAATTCCAGTCCTTCAGCTGCGACTTCAGGAACTTGGCTAAGGGCAGCTTGTAATCCTCAGTGGAGGTGTGCGAGGGGCGGTAGGTCGGCTTGTCCCGTGCGAAGATGGCTATCAACAAAAACACCACCATGGACACGCCTAACTGCGAGCCCATCAAGCCGGCCCACTCCCTCCAGGTGTTGTCGTCGGGCAGCGAGACGACGTGCGGCGAGTAGAACATGCCGACGGCCATGCCGGCAAAGCCCAGCAGCGAGGCTACGGCCGTGGCGACGGTGCGCTCATTTGGCGCGAACCAAATACCCGCGATCAGCGTGGGCAGGCTCAAGTAGAGGATCTGGCCCAGAGCCACAAAGACCTGCGCCACCACCAGCAGGGGGTAGTCCGGCGACCACACGGCGATAAACTTCAGAATCGAGGCAAAGGCATTCGTGCCGGCGCCGATGATCATGCCGTAGCGGAGGCCGACTTTGTTGTAAACGAAGCAGCCTGGCACCACGCCGATCACGTACACGATCGGGATCAGCAGGATCAGGAGGTTCACCAGGAATGAGTTCACGTTGAAGTACTCCTGCGCCTCGCGGACGATCATGGAAAAGGCGACGTATTGCAGCTGGTTGATGAAGCCGAAGGCGGCGAAGAGGCCGATGATGAGGTAGCGATACGGCGTAGTGCGGAACACTTCCTCGGCAGGCGGCAGGACCGTCACCTGCATGGGGAGGTAGTTGCTTATGAAGCTTTCATTGTGTGCGGACGGCTCCTCCGGCGAGGTGGGCTCGTGCGCGTGCGTGGATGGCGTGGGCGTGCTGCCGTTGGACAGCGGCGAGAAGATCCTGAGCTGCGCCAGTCCATTGAGCGCGTTGCGCACAGACGGCATTGTCTTTTACAAGAGAAATAAATTTGCGTGGCACGGAGCAGAGAAAGCAGTTTTTTGTTGTTGAGGAAGATGTGTATGAGGAGGTCTACGACTAAAAGGCGTGTATTAGAAGTCAAAAGGACAGAGATACGAGAAGAAAGATGAGAGGTGCGGTGCGGGTTGGCTGTTGTGTGCAACGGCACATGTAAAGGTGGCGACTGGCAGGGATGGGAAGAAAAAAAAGGAGGGTGAACACACACACGATGTGCGCGTTAAGTTTGGAAGAGGTATGAGGAAACGAAAGAGAGCGTCCACTATTACGGATGAATCTGGGCGGTGTGGAAAGGAGAGTGAGGCGGGTGAGAGAGACGGAAGAAGGATTCGAAGAAGGGAAGAGAGCAGAAACCGTAGAAGAGCAGTCAACTGCTGGGAGTTAGTCGACACTGAATGCACGAAAGGACGTCGGCGGACGGGCTCCCTTGAAACGCGGTTCGCATCGTAATGAGAGCGAGCATGATAGGGGGGAAAAAAAGCAGTGTTGCAAGTTAATGTCACTGTAGAAGCGAGTCTGAAAGGTCTATATCTTGACAGCCTTATCAACGAACGCACTCATCTTTCACGGTCGTCAAGCGAGAGAGGCACGCTTCTCGATGACAGGCTTGCATACCGCGTTGCACGCGCCGCTCGCATTCGTGCGAGCTGCTTCTCCGCCAGCGCCGCGGCGGCTGGAGACAGTGGAGCAGGACAATGAGACACGTGCCCTACGGGTGACCCACAGTATGCGTTGTCCTCGGATGCGGCTTGGTCATTCATCAAGCGCAGCGGCGAGGCAATGTGCGTGTGCGGTCTTGTGTGAGTAGGCTGTTGCTTCTCCGCTGTCTTGTTGCGCTGCCTTGACGAAGAGCGTGCGCCAGTGACTCCAGCGTCGGGTTGGTCTGCTAATCTTCGGCGGTTGCAGACGTCGCAGCTGCTCCGCCACGGAGCACTTAACACGCACAAGCGATAGGGGAACGCGTACCGCTGGTAGCGCTGATGAAACTCTCGCGCATCCTCCGCGGCGTCCCGTGCCCGTCCTTGCATGGTGTCGTCCCATCGTTGCCGTCTACACTCGGCGTGGCCGTAGAGGCGCGTGAAGACGTCCGAGCCAGCGGCCCATTCCCGCAGTGCTGCGTCGTGCGTGTGATTGATGAGCGGCCGAAAAGCACGCGCCGCCTCTTCCGGCTGCTCCCGGGTGACCACTGCCTCGAAAACCGGTGCACGCAGCGACGTCGGGGCGATGCGCTGCAGTCGTTCAAACACGTTGTGCAGCGGAGACGGCGAGTGTCGTAGCGCGTCTTCAGCATCAGAGGCACACGGTGTTGCAAGGGACACCACCTCCAGTGCTGGCTGATCGCCTTTGCCGCCGTGACGAAGCGGCGTGGCGCGTGGGCGTTGCAAACCAGTGTATGTCGCCATTCCCTGTGATGTTGGCGAAGAGTTGCGCAGAAAGGCTTCTGTCGTTCCGTTCTCGATCGCTTTGCGTGTGTGGCAATGAAGTGCCGGTGAGGTGAGAGGCAGAGACGGTCAGGCGAAAGGGAAGCATCCGCGTGAAAGCAACGATATGGTCAACACAGAGCGCTTCCATGACCGCACACGGCGCCTTGCAACGTACAAGTTTGCCACGCACCTTATCCGCTGTTTCGTCACGACTTTACCCTTTCCCTTCAGTTCAGATGGCAGCATCGCGAACATTAGAAAAAAAGAAAACAAACAACGTCATTGCCGCCGTTCCAGAGACAAATCGCAGGCGCTAACCGTAGTCGATCTCTTCGCAGGCGCCGTCGTGCTCGATGGACATGTCGTGGTCGTCCATCACGGTGCGCTGTGAGACGGCTGGCACGACGGCGGTGTGCTGCGCCGGGTGAATGCCAAAGGTGGACTCGTCCAGCTCAATGGCCTTCAGGTCCTCCTGCAGCTGGTCTTGGCACCGCGTCAGCTCCCGCTCACGCGACTCCAAGGTGCGGTCCCATTGCGCAACAGTCTCGTGCTTGCGCATCAGCGACTTCTTCCGCTCTTCCATCTCGTGGTGAAGGGCCTCCATTTCAGAGAGCGCCTTTTGCAACTCTTGCTCCTCCAGAAATTTTTGCCGCTCTCTCAGTATCAGCATCGCCTCCTCCTTGGCGAGCGCTTCTTGTCGGGCCATCGCGCTCAGCAAGGCGGCATCCTCCGCCTCTTTCTCGCGTTGCAGCTGCTCCAAGCGCTGATCCATCTCTGCCTCCTGCGCCTGAAGCGTTGGATGCGCACGCTGCACCGCCCGCACCACCTTGTTCTCATCGGACACGAGGCCGTTCGTTTGCTTCCGGGCCGCGCTGATCTGTGCCCGGCACTCCTGGTGCTGAATCTCGAGACAGCGGCGCTCGTCCGCGATGTTCTCCTGCATTTCGTCCAGCACCGACACCCGCGTGCGGATGTGCGCCTCCTGTCTCAAATAGTAGCTCTCCAGCTTCTTCTGCAACGCGGCACCGTTGCGGAGGAGTTGGGTGTAGAGGGCGGCCACCTCGCGGCTCTCCGCCACGGCGGCACCGTCCATGACGGGTGCGGCGGTTGGCGCGGCGTTGATGGAGTCCATTTGCTAGGGTTGTAAGAAGTCTATCTATGCAGGTGTGTCAGTGTATCTTGACGAGTGGAGAAGTAATGCCGTGGTGCTACGATGGAACGTTGTGCACGCATGTCGATCCTCCGCGCTGTGTGTGGAAACAGAGAGAGAGGCCCGAAAGGAGTTGCGAAGAAAGAGAGGAGGTCGGGTAGGGCTGCGGACCGAAAAGCCTTCTAGCATGCAGCAGCAGTTACACCGTCCTCTGTCCTCACGATACACACACACACACACACACACACACACACACACGCACGCACGCGTTGCAAACCGAGAGCAGAGCCATATACCCGTGCACATACTTTGCGATAAAAGATAAGTTTTTTTTTTGAGGAAGCTACACGCCATACAATGCAAAAAAACAACGACAGAGTCTCCCCGCATGTTGTCTACGACGCACGCCCGCTCAAGTAGCAACTGCCCGGCACGACGGCGATACTCTCATGTGCCTCTAACGTGCGCAGCGCCGTGCGGTGAACTTTGCGGCCGTTGTGAAGCAGCAGGTCAATATCGTGACGTGTGAGCACCGGCTCGGCAGCAGCAGCCTCTTCCGTCTGGCAGAGGGCAGTGCCGTCGTTTTGCAGCACGGGTTCCGCCGGCGGTGCCTCGCTGCTCATTGATAGGCGTGTATGAAATATGTACTTCTGAGGCGTGAGGAGTGTGTAGCGGCGCTGCCGTTGAACAGAAGAAGAGAAGAAGAGACGAGTAGGAAACAAGAGAGATGCAGACACTTCATCGGACTCCACTACGTTTTTGTTTGGCAACGAGACTGGAGAGGGAGATGGACAGGGAGGAGAGAAGGGAAAGAGTAATGCGTCATGCCATCTGCTCGCCTTGCGTTGGCAAGTTGTACCGCAGAGCCCCGCATATTCAGTCGTCGTTCGTCGCTCCATCTGCTCGCCCTCATGTTCGCTCCTCACTTCCCATCTAACCATGGCTACCATCGATTCTCACAGAAAGGTTGCCCAATCCTTCGCGGTCCATGTCCACACAAGGAAAGCGGTGGTGCCGTGAGTCCAGATACTCGCATTGGTTGAAAGGAACGGAAAGAGCGTAGTTTGATTCGTTCAGGACCACTCATGCAGCCGAGTTTTTTGGTCGGGAATGCAGCCTGGCTGCAGTGGTCCTCTGGCCGCTGTACTTTTCGTTGTCCCTCGCCCTTCCAGCTCGGGGGAGCTGAGACAGAAATTCAACCACACCAAAGAAGAGGGGAAGGAGAATACAAAGGAAAGCTAAGGTGCACGTTACCGACTGTCTTTGCCTTCCTTTGCGATGTGTCGCTTGCTGCCTGTCTTTCCCTCCAGGTCGAACGTCAAAGAAAAGAGGGGATGGTGGGCGGGGCGGGGGACAAACAAAAGCCGCTAGAGATTCTAGGGCTTCAATCTTTCGTCGAGTAGAAGAGAAAACAGACGTGGGAGAGGGACGATAACTGGCATGGAAAGAGAGAGAGAATAACATCAGGCTCACAATGGAGTACTTGGACAGCTGCTGTCGTGGGTGCTGGTCATATCGAATGCCTTGCGCTTCTCACCCTTGTGTTCACGTTTTTCACGTTCTTTGTTACCATGGACAACATAGAGGTTGATATTGCTGTATGTGTGTAAGTGTGTGGTCTACATGACGCGGTGCAACCTCACATCTGACGTGCTTCCGCTCAATGTGGCTCACACGCCTAGGGAGCTCCTCGGTGTTGGCAACCGCGAGCAATTCGTGACGGAGAGTCGCTCTCTGAGAGAGTCAGTTCAAAACGGACCTCCAACGCTACGACAGTGCCCAAGAGCACGCAAACGCTCTTTCATTCTATTTCTTGTGTGGACATTCTTATTAACAGATCGTAACCCTCAAAAGAGCCTTCTGCAGGAGTACAAGCAACGCACGCCACCCTCCCGCCGTGCCGTGGTACGATTTCCGTGGGTCAACCCAATAAAGGAAAGAAAAAAGAGTTCAGCTTCATCGTTTTAATGCGTCTCCGCTGCGTGCTCCGCCTCATGCGCGGCCTTCTCCTCACTCTCACTCGCGCGCATGGCTAAGATGCCCAGTTCGTCCTCCTGCTCCTCCGTGCGGGTGTACTCCTCCGACTCTAACTTCGGGTCCGCGTTGTCCGGCGGCGGCAGGTGGGCACGCGGGTTCTGGATGTAGATGTTGGCGAGCGGGTCGTCCAGAATGAAAGTGAACGGGCGCTTCATTTCCAGCAGCTCGTTCAGCTCCTTCACGAAGTCCAGCATCGTCTTGGAGTTTTCATCCGCGGAGTCGCCGACGGCGAAGGCGGCCTGCGGCAGGCTGTTCAGCTGGTCGCGCACCTGCACCACCGTGCCTTCCACGGAGGAGAAGAAGCCACCGAGGGTACCCGGCGTGAGCTCCAGGTGCACCTCTGGAATGATGAGCGTGGCCGTCTCGGACTTGAGCACGTCGCGCCTCAGGTCATCCTCGGATTGCACGTGCAGCGTGAGCCGCAGCCCCTTCTCGCTGACCTCGCCGCCCGTCTTAATCTCGTTGCTCCTGTACCCGCAGAAGTCGCACTTGAAGGCCATGATGATGGTCTGCTTGAAGTAGGGAATATCGCACTCGTGCATCATGAGGTGGCCAGGCTTGCAGCACGCGGGGCAGTCGCACGGGATCTGCGTCACGTCCGTGTACTGGCCCTCCGCGACCTCCTCCTCCTCCTTGTTCGTCCGCTCCGTGTTGTAGTCGATGGCAACACCCAGCAGCTGGCGGTCGATGTCCGTCCGCTCCGACTCAAACTTCGTCAGCAGCGGGTCCAGCGTGGGGTGGTAGTAGTCGTGGATCGCCTCAATGTAACTGTTGCCGGCCGGGTCGTCCAGGGTCAGAGTGAACGGCACCGTGCCGGTGCGGAACGCCTCCAGCTTCCTGCAGAACTCCTCGATCTTCTCGTACACCTCCGGGTGCTCGACCTTGCGCAGCGACTGCTGCTGCTGCAGACCCGTGAACGTTTGCTCCAGGATGCCCTCGACGGTGTTCAGGTTGCCTTTCTGCGACTCCGGCGGAATCTCCAGCTCCAACTCCGGGATAGTGATCGTCGCGAACTCCGACTTCACCACCTGGCGGTCGAGGTCCTTCTTGCTGCGCACCTGCAGCTCGTACCGAACCTTCTTCGGTCCAAACACACCGCCAAAGGTCACCTCGTTGTTGCGCTCGCCGCAGTGCGGGCACTCGAAGCTGCTCACAATCATCTCCTTGAAGTGCGGGATGTTCGTAATCATCAGCCGCGTCGTACCGGTCTGCTGGCACTTGGGGCACATGGACTCGATCACGTTCATCTCCCCGAGCTCTGTCGTAACGTAGTTGGGGGTGTCCGCCGCAGCGTCGCCGTGCTCCACCTGAGAAGGAGCGGCGGCGGCGGCTGGAGCCGTCGTGGCAGCGGAGGCAGCGGGGGCAGCGGGGGCTTCCGGCTGTGCGACAGGCACGGCCGGCTCCTCCTGCGTTTGCGACTGCTGTTCAGACATGCTGCTGCGAATTAGATGAAGCTTGCTCCCACGTCAAAGAAACGTGTAAGATACTTTGAAATATAGAAGAGATGATGTGGTGAGTACGCTTTCTTATTCTTTTTTGAGGGGGGTATTCGTAGAGACGCATTACGAATACGTGGTGAATGTGACGTGGGGAGCGTACGGCGTATATCCGCAGTGTCGTACGTTGTTGGGGTCCGCTCGTGTTGTGTTTGAAAGGCAATCCAAAGAGAGAGAGAGAGAGGAGGGCGAGTTGAGGCGAGAGACACACCATTCACGCCGCCTAACCGGTGTCGTGGGCAGGACAAAAACAGTTGCAATCACCTTCATACACACGCTCTCGCGTACTTCTTGTTTGCGGGTTCTTCTTCAACGTTGAACTCATTCGCTCTGTAAATGCATCGGCAAACGAGACATTACATAGAAGCCTGCTCAATGCACACTCAATCGCCCTCCTTGGCCAGTTCCGCCTCTATACTATCGATCTTCTGCTGCAGCGTGTCGCACTCGGCGTAGTCCTCACGCTCGATGGCCGCCTTAAACTGCTTTTGTAAACAGACGAGGTGCGTCCGTTGTCGCTCCTGCTGCGACGGCAGAGGGGCTGATGCTGCAGTGGCCGATTCCGAGGAAGAAGCGCTTGTCTGGGAAGGCGTGGTGGCAGGTTCGCTGGCAGGAGAAGTTGCACCGACACCGCCGGAATCTGAGATGGACAGCGACGTCGGCAGTGTGGCGGTGTCCGTCTTCTCCAATTGCGACCACTCCTGCTTCAGCACCTCCAGCAGCCCACGTGTCGCGTCGGCCAGTTCGTCCGGATAGTTCGTGCTCTCCGGCAGCTGCAAGTAGTTTGGTGCTGTGGACGCGGCATCGAGAAAGGACATCATGGCGGCGTCATAATCCGTGTGGAACTGCGCTGCGTACCTATGACACGCCTCTGTCGCTTCTTGCAGCTGTGTCTGCAGATGCTGCACCGCTTCCTCGAGAGCGCGTGCCTGGCCGTCATAGAGGCTCACGTCGCCCAGACACGTCCCCATGCGCACCTGCACCTCCCTCAACTCATCGGCGCACTGCTGCGCCACTTTGAAGGCTTTGCTCTTCACGGCGGCGGTTTTGGCAGAGGTGAGAGGCGCCACACGAGCCTCGCAGGCGTCCAGCCGCCGCTGCGCGTCCAGCCGAAGCGCCGTCACCGCAGCCAGCTCCCCATGCAGTTCCGTCAGCTGCTTCTGGAGATCTGCCTTGCGAAGAAATGCGGACTTCGTACTGCTAGTGCTGTTGCCCATGTCCAGCTGTGGCAATGTGGCAGCGGGTACCTCGAAGAGAACATCTGCACCGCGTACGCGCTGCTCCAACAGGTCCTGCCACGCCTTCCAGTACCGATCCGAGGAAGGGATGGTCGCCTGTTCCAGCGCACGGGTGCGATCGTGCAAGGTCTGTCGTGTCTCTCGAAGGTGCGTCAGCTCAGAGAGCACTTGCGCAGCGGCAGTCTCCCGCGTGGCTCGCTCTGCCATCACCTTCTGATGCTCCGCCGCCACGTCCTTCGCTTGTGCCTCCGCGGTCTCCACCGCTTCGGTGCTCTCCTTCACGAGGGCGGAAGCGGCACGCAGCTCAGCGGCGAAGGACGCTTCGTCCGTTTGCACTTGGCAATCCAACTTGGCCAACTCGGCGCTCTTGGCCGCACGCTCCGCCTCCAGCTGGCGGAGTTGCAGCCTCAGTGCACGGATGCGTTCATCTAGGTCAGACACCGCCTGGGCCACAGTTGTCTGTGCTTGCCTTGCAGCTTGCACCTTTGTTTCTAGTCGTTGGTGAATTTCGTCTTGCTTCGCCAATGCAGATGTCCGCTGAGCTGCTGCAGCATGCCGTGCTGCCTCCACGCTTTCCTGCTCCGCCTTTACGGCGTCCTCACGGCGCCGCAGATCGGCGTCGTCCTCTCGCAGTTGTGCCTGTGCCTTGCGGTGCTCCTTTTCCTCCTCCGCTTGCAGCTCCACCTCGTGAGAGCGTAACAGCGCCGCCAGACCACGGACGGCATCTTCGAGGCTTCGCTGGCCTGCTGCGACTTGCCTGCTGAGGCCGGACCACGTGGCGTCGCATTTCTGCACCGCAGCTGCGATTTCGTGCACCGCACCCGACAGCGTGTCTGCCTCCTTGAAGTTTTCTTGCTGCACACACGCCGCAATCGCCTTCTCCACGGCATGCAGGTGCTTCACAAGGTGCTGGCGCTGCTCCAAGGCTTCTCGCGCGTCGCGCACCACAGCAGCTAGGGCCGCACGCGCACTCAGCAAGGTGCCCTGGCACTCCCGCAGCTCACGTCGATGGCGCTCCTCCACTGTCTCATCCTCAGAGGGCTCGGACGACGTAGAAGAAGAGAAGGGGGAAGGGGGATTCACAGGTTGCCGTTGTGAAGCCGTTAGTGCCTCTGACGTGTGAGGAGAGGGTGCCACGGTATCAACATGTTCCACGGTGTGTGTCTCCTGGCCCGCTATAGGAGATGCTGTCTGTTCCTGTGCGTCAAATGCCCCTTTCTTCTCCGAAAAGTTGAGAGAAGCAGTCGCGTGTGGCAGCGGCGGTGGTACCTCTGCTACAGAAAGAGGCAAAGACGAGCTGGAGTGGAGAAACGGAAAGGCAGAGACTTCCGACGCCGTCGTGGACTGCGGGGGCAGGAGAGCATCGGTGCCTTGTGCGGCCAAGTGCGAGGTGGACAGCGGTGTCGGCTCGGGCCCGTAGCGCTGCGTCAGCTCCTCGAAGAGCTGGGCTTCCCTCCCGCTGTACGCCTCTGCGATCGCCTCTACATGCGACAGCTTTGTGGGATTGTGCGCACGGTAGAAGCGCTCCAGCCGTTGCCTGAGAGCCGTCGTGGAAGAGCTGGGGGCAGTGGCCACCTCCGCAGGCGCCAAGGCGTCCGCCTGCGTGTGATTTTCTAACGTAGAAGAGCTGTCGAGGACACGGCTCGCGCGCGGGGCCGTCGCTTCGCGGAGCAGAGGAGCGGCCTGCAAGTGTGCCGCGCGGCGGCGGCGTCCATTCCCCACGTTCATACCCGCAAACAGCGATGGCGATGCGGCGGCGGCGGGCTTTGATACCTCTTCTATGGCCGTGGGCTTCACGGTGTGACTCGACACCGCCTGTGTTGGCGGCGACGGTGCGGTGAGGGACTGCGCCGCTGTTGGGGCAGCCGCCTGGACGTGCACAGCGGGTGCCGCATAGGCTGGCGTGTCTGACGGCACCGAGACGGGATGGAAGCCGGGTGCCCGTTCGTTGGGTGCCGTGTCGGCCGCCGTGTCGGTACTCGTGAACCAGCTGAACATGCTGGCGGCGCAGAAGGGCGATAGCGTGGAATGGACGCTGGTTGATACGGAGAGGGCAGCGCGCGTAGCGTCTCCGTTCACGCAAGTAAGAGAGGGCTGTTGTCGGAGTGATGAAGAAAAAAAAGAACAGAAGTGCCATCGACGCACACAAGCGAGCGGCGTGTGTGTCCGATGAGAGACGGGGCATAGGCATGGGAAGAATGCCAGCTGCTGGCGGAACGCAAACGCCGCATGGCTGCTCACCTTCACGTTCGGCGTCAGTGCAAGAGCCGCAGGAGAGGCAGCTGCATGATACGTGCCAAACGCACCGAAAAGTTCCTCTGCCAACACTTCTGTGTCTTCACGAGGTGTTGCCAGTGAATCGTTAAACTTCGAGCGCGGTAGTACAAAGGTGTCGGACTGAGGCAACAAAAGCATCGGTACAGGGATGAAAATATCAGCTAAATCGCACAGCGCTTTCCAGTCATGTCGGCACTCGCACGTGTCTCTGCCAAGTGACGCGTCTCCAGCAAATGTTTCACAGAGAAGATAAGACGCGGTGGACCTTCTGTTCCTTCCCGTCGCCTTCCACTCACCGCATAAGGAGATCGTAGTGGCCAGGAATAAAGAGCAGCTCAATCGTCGGTCTGCCCTCCCTCGCAGCGCCATCACTGCCGGTCGCGACGTCCTCGTTGAATGTGTACTCTGTCAAGTCCACACCCGCGTTGCGGTCTAGGCCGTACACTTTTAAGCATACGTCAAAAACGGTGGCAAAGGCGGCCACTTGGACGTTGTCGCTCTCGTGGTCCACCACCTCCACCTCGGTGTTGCAGTAATCCTTCACCGTAGCATAGCCCATGCCTTCCACGTACGGCGCGTACTCCTCCGCGTGGGCCTGCACGTAGCACGACACCACGTAGCGCAGCGCCATAATGAGGTACGGGGCGTCATTAGACGTAAAGCGGTGATACACCTCCGCTACAGTCGTGATGGTCTTCTCCTGGATGCCGTGCACCAGCTCCACCAACACGTCCAAGAAGTCCTGCACAAAGACGCCAAACAAGTCGCCGAGTGGGTCCTTGAGAGCTTCCAGACGCGCCGCGTATGCGGCTGCCTTCTCCGGGTGCAAGACGAGCAGCTCGCACAGGCGAAAGCCGGCGCAGCGGTAGAAGCAGTTGCCGTCGCGGCGCGAGTGCCGAATGGCAAGGAAGTCGTACTGCTTCGTGGAGGCTTCGGACGCCCCGAAGAGGGAGAGGGCTTGCGTGTGGTAGACAGGGTCGTTGCTCACCTCCCGAATCAGCTTGGCATTTGGCTCCAGCTGAATCGGCAGGGTGAGCAGCGGCGACTGCGCGACTTCCTTGCGGATGGTCTCCAGCTGCGCTTCGCGGTCGGCGGTCGTGGGTGTGGCGGCATGCACCGCTGCCTGCTCGGCCGCGCTGGCGGTGTTGCGTGGCTGCGGCAGCTCCTCCTCCGCGCTCATGTTCCTCGTGTTGTGGATCGCGTTGGGGTCGTGGGCGATGTTGTTTTGAAGAGGTTTCTCGGTGTTGGACTTGGAAGACTGGACCCGTGCGTGTTTGCTGCTCGGCGCTCCCATAGGCGTGACGACGAGCTCCCTGTGTACGTGATGCCGCAGCGTCGCGTTTCCGCACTGAGCGACGAAGAAGCCGGTGCGTGTTGCAACTGAAATGGTGCTACGGAAGGGAGAGCAGGTTGAGAAATAGGAAGGAGAAGAGGGATGAGGAGAAGAATGAGCGGAAGAGGTTCGCATGGAGAGATGTGGCAATGAACGTGGCTGATGCTAGCCCAACGCACAACATGGGTTGCGCCATCCCCTTATGCACGACTCCACAGGCTCGTGTGTGCACGCACCACAGAAGCCCGCAAATGAAAGGTGCACTTTACAGTCGCGTTGTGGACAGCCAAGTAAGCGTCACATAGAAAAACAAGAAGAAAAAAACAAACGAGCTTGACCTGTGGGTATTGTGTGCGTCGTCGACGGACATGCGGTGTCCGAGGGCGGAGAAGCGAAGAAGCGAGCAAACAGAAGACGTGCAGTTGTTGTATACAACAAAGCCACCAACGCCGCGGCTTCGTACTGAGTCGCCTCTGTCAGAATAGTGAGAAAAGAAAAGAAAAGAAAAGAAAAGAAAAGCACCCCGTCAACGAGGGTGGTGCGTACTGGCGGCTGCGCTGATGGAAGCAATAGAGAAGGAGAGAGAACAACAAGAGAGTCGTTCACAGTGAGAGAAGCGTAACGTAGCATCACGCAGGAGACCACGCAACGCGTTGGAATGAGATCGGATCCGCCTTTCACAAGACGCACCTACAACTTGCTGCCGAGAACGGCATTGCGGTAGTCGTGCTTCTCCATCAACTCCACGCCCGTCTTCGTGATCTCCACCGAGCAGCCGCAGCACATGCCATGACGCATCACGTCAAATGTCTCCATGTTGTCCACGTCATGCACGACGCCGCCCGCCTCCCGCACAATGACGGTGCCGGCCGCCATGTCCCAAGCCTGAATGCCAACCTCCCAGTAGGCGTCCGCACGGCCCGCTGCGACGGAGCACATGTCGAGCGCAGCCGCGCCGTTGGTGCGCACGGAATGCACTGGGAAGCGCGCCAGCTCCGCCTGCATCCCCACGACGCTCTTCACCGCGTTCGCGCTGCGGTTGTAACTCATGTGCACGAAGATGATGCACTCGTGCAACGACTTTGGGTGGGAGACGTGAATGCGCTGGCCGTTGCAGTAGGCACCGCGTCCCTTGATGGCAGAGAACACCTCCTGCAGCCGTGGCGCGTTCACCACACCGAGCACTGGCACCTTGTTCACGGCCAAGGCGATGGAGGTGCAGCAGTCGTACATGCCATGCACGAAGCTCGTTGTGCCGTCGATCGGGTCCACGATCCAAGTCGGGCCGTCGCCCAGCTCCGTGGTGCTGCGAGACTCCTCGCTCAGGATGGCGTAGGACGGGGTGCTGGTGCGCAGGATGCTCAGCACCTGCTCCTCGCACTGCTTGTCGTACTGCGTGACGAGGTCGGTGCTGTTGCTCTTGGTCTGAATATCCAGAGCCGCATTGGCCCGCTCGTTCAGCGAGGAGTTGATGATGCTGGCGGCCGTGTGCGCCGCCCGCAGCGCCACCTCCATCGCGTAGTCGAGCTCCTCGTCCGACAGCGTCGTCTTGGCCATGTTGAGGACCGCGGAAGTAAGGGTTCGTGGAAATAGAAGAAGAAGAGAGTGTTTGTCGAAGAGAGAAGATGTGTGCCGATAAGATGACGGTGCGCGTGCTAGTAGCTGTGTGAATCACGTAGTCGGTTGATACGGTGCGGCGGCAAGAGAGCGTGAGAAGCGTTGCGCAGCGAAGAGAAGTCGCGGTAAAAACAAAAAAAAAAGAAAAAGAGGCAATGATACTGGTGTGGCCGAGTATGCAACATTGTGGAACGGACGACGAGGTGCTCAGGAAAGTCGCTGAAGGTTACGCGTGGGTCAGAACGCCACCGGCCGCTGTGAAGCGCGTCGTCGTTCCATAGCACACGATAAGTTGACGTGTCGCCGCACGCACGACGAGGCACAACTATTCGGGTTCTTCATGTATATTTGAAATGTGCATAGCAAATGCAAAAGGTGGCCGTACCCATACGTACATGCAGGCATCTATACATCCATACAGGGCGGCGTGACAAAAGCAGTCCCGAACGAGGGAAATCGGTGTACATCATACGATGGAGAAGTAGGTGCTTTTCCACCACGACAAGAAGAACATCAGCGCTCCGAGTTCTCTGAATCCTTGCCGGCAGCGAAGGTCCAGTACCGCCACGCCCGCTGGATCGTGATGGCCGCGTCTTCCATGACAAGTCGACGGCGTCGCGCTCCCTCTTCCGCGGCCACCTTCTCGCGATGTCGCCGTGCCGCTCGCACGCGCAGCATCGCTCGCCGACGATCCTCCACCACGGAAAGTGCTCTACAAAGCTGCGCCACGCGCATTTCCTCTACGAGCCGCCGCCGACCAAGGTAGCCGCGACCCGCACGCTGCAAGACCCTCAGCTCTCCCTCGTGTAGGGCAGCCCGGACATTCCGCACTGCCACCGCTCGGCTATACCACAGCTCAATGCGCCGCACCGCGAACCGCTGCAGCTCCAGCGCCTCTTCGCGGAAGTGACGACGCTGCCGCTCCATCAGCAGCCGTCGTGCCGTCCAACAGCGAAAGCTACGCTGCAGCACGCAGGCGGCGTGCCGAACCTGCCGCCACCGCCGCCGGTGCTGATGGCCGCGCCAGCACGTCTGGATGACCGTAGCGCACGTCTCTTGAATGCCTTGCAGTCGCCGCTCCACGATGCTCGGGTGGCGCACCTCCTCCGCGTAGACCCGCGCGCGGTAACCGCGGTAGGCGCACTGAATGCACACCGCCGCGTACTCGCGCACCTCCGCCTCCTGCAACGCCTCTACCCGCTTGCGCGCTCGCCGCTTCGCCACCACGGCGTTGATCTTGTTCATGAAGAACTGCATCGCCTTCACTGTGGTGTCGTCGTCATCGCCGCTCATGGCCTTGTTCGCGTCCGCCGCCTGCATCTGCAAGGCGACGTCCCCAAACCCGTCGAGCCTCCTTCTCCGCGGCCAAGGCGACCATGAGAGACTGCCGACGGGCGTAGCGCATCCTCCGCACTTCGCACTTCGCACGGTAAACGCGGTAGGCGCACTGAATGCGCAGAGCCGCGCTCTCGTGCCGATGCGTGCGGTGCGGCCACGACGACTGCAACCACTGCGACAGGTCTTCGTTCTCCAAGTAAGCCGTCACGATACGAGGCGGGTCCGGCAGCGGTTTGTCGGCGTGTTGCGAGCCACCCCAGGCATTGGTTGTCGGGTCTCTCCTGATAAGACAGCCAGAGAGCGCGCTGGCGTTCCAGCTCCGAGTCCGGCTCGTCATCCTCCGTCGGCATCGCGTAGGTACCCAGGCGAGGTCGCGTAACGAATTGCCCGTCCGACTCTGCACTGTCGTCGCCGCCGCCGCTGTTGTTGTTGTGTCGGCGTGCGCCATGCAGAAGAGAGGGTTGGTCGCTTACCGAGGAGGTCACGCCCGAGGGGCTCACGCTGCGGTTCCCCTGCGCCTCCTCCTCCTCCAGCTCCAACGCATCGAGTTGCCGCTGCATCGCCCGCAAGTAGAAGCAACGGTTGCGCCGGCGGCGCGTCCTCATCAAAGT
>CATQJQ010000112.1:20000-32500 GCA_958299815.1 Sarcophaga carnaria | reverse complement strand
TGAAAATGATGACTTTATGGTTGTACAATCATTTTAAATTTGTTTTCGAATCTAAGGTGAAGAAATTGTTAAAATCAAAAATGTATGTGGTGTTAAACGGTTCCCTTTTGGTAGCAAAATGTCTCGTCATTTGTTTAGTGACGTTAATGAAAGAATTTTTGAAAGACTCTTACTCTGTCTATGAAACAAAAATCATTTATAAGTCTTTGACTCTATGAATAAAAATGATTCAATGAAATCGTATGTCTTCTTTTCAAATCATCATCTAAATATTCAAACAAAATTTCTAAATACTTTTTCATGATGTTGATCTTAAAAAAATATTTTTAAGTCAGTCTGACTGAAAAATCAATGTTGATGTTTTGAAGAAGAACTTTACTGTGTTGAATGATTCTGAATTGCTTTCGAAACAAAAGTAAATTCGTTGGTAGCAAAATGTCTCGTCATTTGTTTAGTGACGTTAATGAAAGAATTTTTGAAAGACTCTTACTCTGTCTATGAAACAAAAATCATTTATAAGTCTTTGACTCTATGAATAAAAATGAATCAATGAAATCGTATGTCTTCTTTTCAAATCATCATCTAAATATTCAAAGAAAATTTCTAAATACTTTTTCATGATGTTGATCTTAAAAAAATATTTTTAAGTCAGTCTGACTGAAAAATCAATGTTGATGTTTTGAAGAAGAACTTTACTGTGTTGAATGATTCTGAATTGCTTTCGAAACAAAAGTAAATTCGTTGGTAGCAAAATGTCTCGTCATTTGTTTAGTGACGTTAATGAAAGAATTTTTGAAACACTCTTACTCTGTCTATGAAACAAAAATCATTTATAAGTCTTTGACTCTATGAATAAAAATGATTCAATGAAATCGTATGTCTTCTTTTCAAATCATCATCTAAATATTCAAAGAAAATTTCTAAATACTTTTTCATGATGTTGATCTTAAAAAAAATATTTTTAAGTCAGTCTGACTGAAAAATCAATGTTGATGTTTTGAAGAAGAACTTTACTGTGTTGAATGATTCTGAATTGCTTTCGAAACAAAAGTAAATTCGTTGGTAGCAAAATGTCTCGTCATTTGTTTAGTGACGTTAATGAAAGAATTTTTGAAAGACTCTTACTCTGTCTATGAAACAAAAATCATTTATAAGTCTTTGACTCTATGAATAAAAATGAATCAATGAAATCGTATGTCTTCTTTTCAAATCATCATCTAAATATTCAAAGAAAATTTCTAAATACTTTTTCATGATGTTGATCTTAAAAAAATATTTTTAAGTCAGTCTGACTGAAAAATCAATGTTGATGTTTTGAAGAAGAACTTTACTGTGTTGAATGATTCTGAATTGCTTTCGAAACAAAAGTAAATTCGTTGGTAGCAAAATGTCTCGTCATTTGTTTAGTGACGTTAATGAAAGAATTTTTGAAAGACTCTTACTCTGTCTATGAAACAAAAATCATTTATAAGTCTTTGACTCTATGAATAAAAATGATTCAATGAAATCGTATGTCTTCTTTTCAAATCATCATCTAAATATTCAAAGAAAATTTCTAAATACTTTTTCATGATGTTGATCTTAAAAAAATATTTTTAAGTCAGTCTGACTGAAAAATCAATGTTGATGTTTTGAAGAAGAACTTTACTGTGTTGAATGATTCTGAATTGCTTTCGAAACAAAAGTAAATTCGTTGGTAGCAAAATGTCTCGTCATTTGTTTAGTGACGTTAATGAAAGAATTTTTGAAAGACTCTTACTCTGTCTATGAAACAAAAATCATTTATAAGTCTTTGACTCTATGAATAAAAATGATTCAATGAAATCGTATGTCTTCTTTTCAAATCATCATCTAAATATTCAAACAAAATTTCTAAATACTTTTTCATGATGTTGATCTTAAAAAAATATTTTTAAGTCAGTCTGACTGAAAAATCAATGTTGATGTTTTGAAGAAGAACTTTACTGTGTTGAATGATTCTGAATTGCTTTCGAAACAAAAGTAAATTCGTTGGTAGCAAAATGTCTCGTCATTTGTTTAGTGACGTTAATGAAAGAATTTTTGAAAGACTCTTACTCTGTCTATGAAACAAAAATCATTTATAAGTCTTTGACTCTATGAATAAAAATGATTCAATGAAATCGTATGTCTTCTTTTCAAATCATCATCTAAATATTCAAACAAAATTTCTAAATACTTTTTCATGATGTTGATCTTAAAAAAATATTTTTAAGTCAGTCTGACTGAAAAATCAATGTTGATGTTTTGAAGAAGAACTTTACTGTGTTGAATGATTCTGAATTGCTTTCGAAACAAAAGTAAATTCGTTGGTAGCAAAATGTCTCGTCATTTGTTTAGTGACGTTAATGAAAGAATTTTTGAAAGACTCTTACTCTGTCTATGAAACAAAAATCATTTATAAGTCTTTGACTCTATGAATAAAAATGATTCAATGAAATCGTATGTCTTCTTTTCAAATCATCATCTAAATATTCAAAGAAAATTTCTAAATACTTTTTCATGATGTTGATCTTAAAAAAATATTTTTAAGTCAGTCTGACTGAAAAATCAATGTTGATGTTTTGAAGAAGAACTTTACTGTGTTGAATGATTCTGAATTGCTTTCGAAACAAAAGTAAATTCGTTGGTAGCAAAATGTCTCGTCATTTGTTTAGTGACGTTAATGAAAGAATTTTTGAAAGACTCTTACTCTGTCTATGAAACAAAAATCATTTATAAGTCTTTGACTCTATGAATAAAAATGAATCAATGAAATCGTATGTCTTCTTTTCAAATCATCATCTAAATATTCAAAGAAAATTTCTAAATACTTTTCATGATGTTGATCTTAAAAAATATTTTTAAGTCAGTCTGACTGAAAAATCAATGTTGATGTTTTGAAGAAGAACTTTACTGTGTTGAATGATTCTGAATTGCTTTCGAAACAAAAGTAAATTCGTTGGTAGCAAAATGTCTCGTCATTTGTTTAGTGACGTTAATGAAAGAATTTTTGAAAGACTCTTACTCTGTCTATGAAACAAAAATCATTTATAAGTCTTTGACTCTATGAATAAAAATGATTCAATGAAATCGTATGTCTTCTTTTCAAATCATCATCTAAATATTCAAAGAAAATTTCTAAATACTTTTTCATGATGTTGATCTTAAAAAAATATTTTTAAGTCAGTCTGACTGAAAAATCAATGTTGATGTTTTGAAGAAGAACTTTACTGTGTTGAATGATTCTGAATTGCTTTCGAAACAAAAGTAAATTCGTTGGTAGCAAAATGTCTCGTCATTTGTTTAGTGACGTTAATGAAAGAATTTTTGAAAGACTCTTACTCTGTCTATGAAACAAAAATCATTTATAAGTCTTTGACTCTATGAATAAAAATGAATCAATGAAATCGTATGTCTTCTTTTCAAATCATCATCTAAATATTCAAAGAAAATTTCTAAATACTTTTTCATGATGTTGATCTTAAAAAAATATTTTTAAGTCAGTCTGACTGAAAAATCAATGTTGATGTTTTGAAGAAGAACTTTACTGTGTTGAATGATTCTGAATTGCTTTCGAAACAAAAGTAAATTCGTTGGTAGCAAAATGTCTCGTCATTTGTTTAGTGACGTTAATGAAAGAATTTTTGAAACACTCTTACTCTGTCTATGAAACAAAAATCATTTATAAGTCTTTGACTCTATGAATAAAAATGATTCAATGAAATCGTATGTCTTCTTTTCAAATCATCATCTAAATATTCAAAGAAAATTTCTAATACTTTTTCATGATGTTGATCTTAAAAAAATATTTTAAGTCAGTCTGACTGAAAAATCAATGTTGATGTTTTGAAGAAGAACTTTACTGTGTTGAATGATTCTGAATTGCTTTCGAAACAAAAGTAAATTCGTTGGTAGCAAAATGTCTCGTCATTTGTTTAGTGACGTTAATGAAAGAATTTTTGAAAGACTCTTACTCTGTCTATGAAACAAAAATCATTTATAAGTCTTTGACTCTATGAATAAAAATGATTCAATGAAATCGTATGTCTTCTTTTCAAATCATCATCTAAATATTCAAACAAAATTTCTAAATACTTTTTCATGATGTTGATCTTAAAAAAATATTTTTAAGTCAGTCTGACTGAAAAATCAATGTTGATGTTTTGAAGAAGAACTTTACTGTGTTGAATGATTCTGAATTGCTTTCGAAACAAAAGTAAATTCGTTGGTAGCAAAATGTCTCGTCATTTGTTTAGTGACGTTAATGAAAGAATTTTTGAAAGACTCTTACTCTGTCTATGAAACAAAAATCATTTATAAGTCTTTGACTCTATGAATAAAAATGATTCAATGAAATCGTATGTCTTCTTTTCAAATCATCATCTAAATATTCAAACAAAATTTCTAAATACTTTTTCATGATGTTGATCTTAAAAAAATATTTTTAAGTCAGTCTGACTGAAAAATCAATGTTGATGTTTTGAAGAAGAACTTTACTGTGTTGAATGATTCTGAATTGCTTTCGAAACAAAAGTAAATTCGTTGGTAGCAAAATGTCTCGTCATTTGTTTAGTGACGTTAATGAAAGAATTTTTGAAAGACTCTTACTCTGTCTATGAAACAAAAATCATTTATAAGTCTTTGACTCTATGAATAAAAATGATTCAATGAAATCGTATGTCTTCTTTTCAAATCATCATCTAAATATTCAAAGAAAATTTCTAAATACTTTTTCATGATGTTGATCTTAAAAAAATATTTTTAAGTCAGTCTGACTGAAAAATCAATGTTGATGTTTTGAAGAAGAACTTTACTGTGTTGAATGATTCTGAATTGCTTTCGAAACAAAAGTAAATTCGTTGGTAGCAAAATGTCTCGTCATTTGTTTAGTGACGTTAATGAAAGAATTTTTGAAAGACTCTTACTCTGTCTATGAAACAAAAATCATTTATAAGTCTTTGACTCTATGAATAAAAATGAATCAATGAAATCGTATGTCTTCTTTTCAAATCATCATCTAAATATTCAAAGAAAATTTCTAAATACTTTTTCATGATGTTGATCTTAAAAAAATATTTTTAAGTCAGTCTGACTGAAAAATCAATGTTGATGTTTTGAAGAAGAACTTTACTGTGTTGAATGATTCTGAATTGCTTTCGAAACAAAAGTAAATTCGTTGGTAGCAAAATGTCTCGTCATTTGTTTAGTGACGTTAATGAAAGAATTTTTGAAAGACTCTTACTCTGTCTATGAAACAAAAATCATTTATAAGTCTTTGACTCTATGAATAAAAATGATTCAATGAAATCGTATGTCTTCTTTTCAAATCATCATCTAAATATTCAAAGAAAATTTCTAAATACTTTTTCATGATGTTGATCTTAAAAAAATATTTTTAAGTCAGTCTGACTGAAAAATCAATGTTGGCTCGATGTATAAAAATGAAAATAATATTATAATGTTGATATTGTTTAATATGTTATGGTTGTGTTATTAATAATTTATTAATTAATTTATTTCCGAAATATATATAAAAGTTTATAAATATCTTTATTTTTATAGATTTATTCGAGATATATCGGGTAAATTATAATATGAATTTATACGCATTTTTTCTGAAATATCAAATATAAATGATTCTTATATTAGCTTTTATGTAATGTACGGAAATTAATAAAAAACCTCTTTAATTCCATTTTATTTTCAATATAAATTGATATTCAATCATATTCAATCATCTTCCCTAAGATTAAATCATAATTCTGTATAGACATTCCATTAGTTTTGTCTCAAACATGAAATATTTATATTTTTATATACTTGAAACTACTATTGGCGGAGAATTTGTATAGAAACATCTATAACATGTCGCATAAATCTGCAAAAATAGCTAATAATTTGGTGGAGATTTCGAAAATGAACATATTATCAAAGCAATATTTGGTCGAATGACTATTGAGGAATGGTATTCGATGGCATGTTGATGAGTTATTTTCGTTTAAAAAAATTATTTTGTGATTTTTTGCTTACGGTTTACTGTGATGTGTTGTGGGGTTTGCGTTATGGATTATTTGTCACTTCGGTGGATGGATAGTTCGTCAAAACCTCAGAAATCAGACGATGATTATTCTTTCGCAGTCAATGAGACACAGAAAAATGGATATCATCAAATGGATAGATTATCAGAAAATTCAAAATTTTATTTTGAATTTTAAAGATGGATCATTCATTTCTCTTCACACCATGCTGAATAGAAATCATGATTGGTTCATCATCAAACGATGGATTATTTTCAATTCAATTTATTTTGAATGTGAGAATAATGGAGGTTTGCGTTATGGATTATTTGTCACTTCGGTGGATGGATAGTTCGTCAAAACCTCAGAAATCAGACGATGATTATTCTTTCGCAGTCAATGAGACACAGAAAAATGGATATCATCAAATTGGATAGATTATCAGAAAATTCAAAATTTTATTTTGAATTTTAAAGATGGATCATTCATTTCTCTTCACACCATGCTGAATGGAAATCATGATTGGTTCATCATCAAACGATGGATTATTTTCAATTCAATTTATTTTGAATGTGAGAATAGTTCGTCTTATTCAAAGTGTTTTCGATGCTGGTCTTCAATTTTTGTATTAACCAAAAATTGTTATGATTGCTTCTCATAATATACAATGTGTGTTGTGAGGAGTGGCATCAATTCGAATTCAACTGGGACTAAAATGAATTTTTTAGTTTCATTGAATTGTGTGTGGCGGTTTGGTATTTTTTGAAAATTTCTAAAATGAAATTTTTACGAGAATGTGCAAATTATTAATTTCACATCAAAGTAATCATATATATTGAAAAATATTATATGATGCAATGTAAAAGAAGTAAATGAAATAAAATATTATTAATAAAATTGTAGCAAATATGTTTATTATTGAAATGACGAAGTTGCGCTATTAAATTATGGCCGATTTCGTTTCATTTCTTAATGAAAATTAAAAAATAACATTATTCTGGTTGATCCTGCCAGTAGTTATATGCTTGTCTCAAAGATTAAGCCATGCATGTCTAAGTACACACGAATTAAAAGTGAAACCGCAAAAGGCTCATTATATCAGTTATGGTTCCTTAGATCGTTAACAGTTACTTGGATAACTGTGGTAATTCTAGAGCTAATACATGCATTATAAACACGGACCTTTGGGACGTGTGCTTTTATTAGGCTAAAACCAAGCGATCGCAAGATCGTTATTATGGTTGAACTCTAGATAACTTGCAGATCGTATGGTCTTGTACCGACGACAGATCTTTCAAATGTCTGCCCTATCAACTTTTGATGGTAGTATCTAGGACTACCATGGTTGCAACGGGTAACGGGGAATCAGGGTTCGATTCCGGAGAGGGAGCCTGAGAAACGGCTACCACATCTAAGGAAGGCAGCAGGCGCGTAAATTACCCACTCCCAGCCCGGGGAGGTAGTGACGAAAAATAACAATACAGGACTCATTATAGAGGCCCTGTAATTGGAATGAGTACACTTTAAATCCTTTAACAAGGACCTATTGGAGGGCAAGTCTGGTGCCAGCAGCCGCGGTAACTCCAGCTCCAATAGCGTATATTAAAGTTGTTGCGGTTAAAACGTTCGTAGTTGAACTTGTGCTTCATACGGGTAGTATAACTATAATTGTAGTCTGTACTATACCTTATGTATGTAAGCGTATTACCGGTGGAGTTCTTATATATATTAAATACTTGTATTTATATGTATTCCTCCTATTTAAACCTGCTTCAGTGCTCTTCATTGCGTGCTGTTGTAGGCCGGTACAATTACTTTGAACAAATTAGAGTGCTTAAAGCAGGCTCCAAATGCCTGAATATTTTGTGCATGGAATAATGAAATAAGACCTCTGTTCTACTTTCATTGGTTTTTAGATCAAGAGGTAATGATTAATAGAAGCAGTTTGGGGGCATTAGTATTACGACGCGAGAGGTGAAATTCTTGGACCGTCGTAAGACTAACTTAAGCGAAAGCATTTGCCAAAGATGTTTTCATTAATCAAGAACGAAAGTTAGAGGTTCGAAGGCGATCAGATACCGCCCTAGTTCTAACCATAAACGATGCCAGCTAGCAATTGGGTGTAGCTACTATTATGGCTCTCTCAGTCGCTTCCCGGGAAACCAAAGCTTTTGGGCTCCGGGGGAAGTATGGTTGCAAAGCTGAAACTTAAAGGAATTGACGGAAGGGCACCACCAGGAGTGGAGCCTGCGGCTTAATTTGACTCAACACGGGAAAACTTACCAGGTCCGAACATAAGCGTGTAAGACAGATTGATAGCTCTTTCTCGAATCTATGGGTGGTGGTGCATGGCCGTTCTTAGTTCGTGGAGTGATTTGTCTGGTTAATTCCGATAACGAACGAGACTCAAATATATTAAATAGATGCTTTCAGGATTATGGTGTTTGAAGCTTTTATAGCCTTCATTCATGAATGCAGTAACATGTGTGAGTGTTTGAATGTGTTTATAAAGGTGGAGCCGTACCTGTTGGTTTGTCCCATTATAAGGACACTAGCTTCTTAAATGGACAAATTGCGTCTAGCAATAATGAGATTGAGCAATAACAGGTCTGTGATGCCCTTAGATGTCCTGGGCTGCACGCGCGCTACAATGAAAGTATCAACGTGTATTTCCTAGACCGAGAGGTCCGGGTAAACCGCTGAACCACTTTCATGCTTGGGATTGTGAACTGAAACTGTTCACATGAACTTGGAATTCCCAGTAAGTGTGAGTCATTAACTCGCATTGATTACGTCCCTGCCCTTTGTACACACCGCCCGTCGCTACTACCGATTGAATTATTTAGTGAGGTCTCCGGACGTGATCACTGTAACGCCTTGCGTGTTACGGATGTTTCGCAAAAGTTGACCGAACTTGATTATTTAGAGGAAGTAAAAGTCGTAACAAGGTTTCCGTAGGTGAACCTGCGGAAGGATCATTAATGTGTTCCTACCGTTAAATAAAAATGTATATTTATATATTTTATATAAATATACAATAAAAAACAAATGATGCATATCTGAACTTATTCAATGTTTTGAGAAATATAATATTTTATATTCTCTCATATACATTGAAAAACATACAATTATAGTTGTACTTATATAATAAGACATTCGCAACACACTTTGTATGTAAAATTATGATTTATATGAATTTATAGATCATAGTTTATTTTATGTGACAATGTTTTCTCTCATAAATAATGTCTTCGGACGTGAACGCCATAATACCTTTTCCAGTTGGTTTTGGGGGTTGTGGATGTTTCACAGAAGTTGACAAAAGAACCTTTCGATCAATGATCAAAAAATATATAATGAGCATATTTCATTAATAATGAAAAAGAAATCTTAAAAAGAAATCTTGGGGAAATTTCTTAAGTGTTAACACATGATGTAACACAAAATATATTGAGTTTTATAGTATTCCATATATTATTCAATATTAAATATAAATCTATAAAGAAGGCAGGCATTTAAATATATATATAAAAAAAAAAAGGTTCAATAAATTATAGTTACATTTATTATATAAATGTAACAAATAAAAAAAGAGGAAAACTGAGAAACATAACTTTTATAAAATGTGTATGTGATTTGTAAATTTATAAATCCATATATATATATTATTAGTGATGTACTGGGAATATAATATTTATATTATATTTTCATACATTGCAAAACATACAATTATAGTTGTACTTATATAAATCTTTTTTTATGTAAGTTAATTCGTTCTTTATCTTTTCTTTTTTGAGAAGATTTTGAACTAAGACATTCGCAACACACTTTGTATGTATAAAAATAAATTATTGAAGGAATTGATATATGCCAATTTAATTTTGGTGTATTTTTGATTTCTTTCAATAAATATATTTATGACGTGCTCTTTAAAAACAAAAATTTTAACTCTAAGCGGTGGATCACTTGGCTCATGGGTCGATGAAGAACGCAGCAAACTGTGCGTCATCGTGTGAACTGCAGGACACATGAACATCGACATTTTGAACGCATATCGCAGTCCATGCTGTTATGTACTTTAATTTTTAATTAGAGTGCTGCTTGGACTACATATGGTTGAGGGTTGTAAGACTATGCTAAATAAGTTGCTTAATAAATTTATATATTATATAAATTTAAAGCACATATTGTATTACTGGATACTTTTTCTATAAAGTGTTCATAATACTAATAGCTAAAGATACAAAACCTCTCAAATGAATAAAATCAGAGTATTTATATAATTCACAGAAGTATATAATATAATTCTTTTTTTATTGAGGAAGGTCTAGCATAAAATAATTTTTATGAACTAGAATTGCCTCTTTAATAAAAGAATTTTTTTTTATTAATATTATTAAAATAAAGAAATGATTTTATTCAGAGGCTATTGTATTTAAGAAATTTTTAACAATTGTTATACAACCTCAACTCATATGGGATTACCCCTGAATTTAAGCATATTAATGAGGGGAGGAAAAGAAACTAACAAGGATTTTCTTAGTAGCGGCGAGCGAAAAGAAATCAGTTCAGCACTAAGTCACTTTGTCTTTATGGCAAATGTGAGATGCAGTGTATGGAATGTCAAATTTCTAGTATGAGAAATTAACGATTTAAGTCCTTCTTAAATGAGGCCATTTACCCATAGAGGGTGCCAGGCCCGTATAACGTTAATGATTACTAGATGGCATTTCCAAAGAGTCGTGTTGCTTGATAGTGCAGCACTAAGTGGGTGGTAACTCCATCTAAAACTAATATAACCATGAGACCGATAGTAAACAAGTACCGTGAGGGAAAGTTGAAAAGAACTCTGAATAGAGAGTTAAATAGTACGTGAAACTGCTTAGAGGTTAAGCCCGATGAACCTGAATATCCATTATAGAAAATTCATCATTATGATTTTAATATTAATAATATTATAATAATGGTGTGCATTTTTTCTATAACGGACATTGTAATCTATTAACATAAATATATTTATCATAAGATCAATGATGCGTAAGTTTATTCAAATTATTTTGCTTGCAATTTAACATAGAATAAATGCTCTTGATTTGATAAAGTGTTGATAGATTTATTGTATATAGTGCTTAAATATTTATATTTTATAATAGCATATTAATCATTGATTTTTATGTTTATTATATGCACTTATATGATTAACAATGCGAAAGATTCAGGATACCTTCGGGACCCGTCTTGAAACACGGACCAAGAGTCTAACATATTTGCAAGTTATTGGGTATCAAAACCTAATAGCGAAATTAACATAACTTTAATGGGATTAGTTTTTAGATTATTTATAGTCTATTAATTCAATCCCGGGGCGTTCTATATAGTTATGTATAATAATATTTATATTATTTATACCTCTAACTAGAGCGTACCTTGAGCATATATGCTGTGACCCGAAAGATGGTGAACTATACTTGATCAGGTTGAAGTCAGGGGAAACCCTGATGGAAGACCGAAACAGTTCTGACGTGCAAATCGATTGTCAGAATTGAGTATAGGGGCGAAAGACCAATCGAACCATCTAGTAGCTGGTTCCCTCCGAAGTTTCCCTCAGGATAGCTGGTGCATTTAAAAATTATGTAAAATAATCTTATCTGGTAAAGCGAATGATTAGAGGCCTTAGGGTCGAAACGACCTTAACCTATTCTCAAACTTTAAATGGGTAAGAACCTCACCTTTCTTGGTATGAAGGTTGTGGTTGTGATATAATGTGCCCAGTGGGCCACTTTTGGTAAGCAGAACTGGCGCTGTGGGATGAACCAAACGTAATGTTACGGTGCCCAAATTAACAACTCATGCAGATACCATGAAAGGCGTTGGTTGCTTAAAACAGCAGGACGGTGGACATGGAAGTCGTAATCCGCTAAGGAGTGTGTAACAACTCACCTGCCGAAGCAACTAGCCCTTAAAATGGATGGCGCTTAAGTTGTATACCTATACATTACCGCTAAAGTAGATGGTTTATGTTCAATTTCGGTTGGATTATAAACTTTGAAACTTTAGTGAGTAGGAGGGTACTATGGTGTGCTTGGAAGTGTTTGGCGCAAGCCTGCATGGAGCCGCCATTGGTACAGATCTTGGTGGTAGTAGCAAATAATCGAATGAGACCTTGGAGGACTGAAGTGGAGAAGGGTTTCGTGTGAACAGTGGTTGATCACGAGTTAGTCGGTCCTAAGTTCAAGGCGAAAGCCGAAAATTTTCAAGTTATAATGAAAAATAATTTAATTTAATTATTTAGTAATTAAACACTTGAATAATTTTGAACGAAAGGGAATACGGTTCCAATTCCGTAACCTGTTGAGTATCCGTTTGTTAATAAATATGGGCCTTGTGCTCATCCTGGCAACAGGAACGACCATAAAGAAGCCGTCGAGAGATATCGGAAGAGTTTTCTTTTCTGTTTTATAGTCGTACTACCATGGAAGTCTT
>CATQJQ010000112.1:5000-15000 GCA_958299815.1 Sarcophaga carnaria | reverse complement strand
TATTTTTAAGTCAGTCTGACTGAAAAATCAATGTTGATGTTTTGAAGAAGAACTTTACTGTGTTGAATGATTCTGAATTGCTTTCGAAACAAAGTAAATTCGTTGGTAGCAAAATGTCTCGTCATTTGTTTAGTGACGTTAATGAAAGAATTTTTGAAAGACTCTTACTCTGTCTATGAACAAAAATCATTTATAAGTCTTTGACTCTATGAATAAAAATGATTCAATGAAATCGTATGTCTTCTTTTCAAATCATCATCTAAATATTCAAAGAAAATTTCTAAATACTTTTCATGATGTTGATCTTAAAAAAATATTTTTAAGTCAGTCTGACTGAAAAATCAATGTTGATGTTTTGAAGAAGAACTTTACTGTGTTGAATGATTCTGAATTGCTTTCGAAACAAAGTAAATTCGTTGGTAGCAAAATGTCTCGTCATTTGTTTAGTGACGTTATGAAAGAATTTTTGAAAGACTCTTACTCTGTCTATGAAACAAAAATCATTTATAAGTCTTTGACTCTATGAATAAAAATGAATCAATGAAATCGTATGTCTTCTTTTCAAATCATCATCTAAATATTCAAAGAAAATTTCTAAATACTTTTTCATGATGTTGATCTTAAAAAATATTTTTAAGTCAGTCTGACTGAAAAATCAATGTTGATGTTTTGAAGAAGAACTTTACTGTGTTGAATGATTCTGAATTGCTTTCGAAACAAAAGTAAATTCGTTGGTAGCAAAATGTCTCGTCATTTGTTAGTGACGTTAATGAAAGAATTTTTGAAACACTCTTACTCTGTCTATGAAACAAAAATCATTTATAAGTCTTTGACTCTATGAATAAAAATGATTCAATGAAATCGTATGTCTTCTTTTCAAATCATCATCTAAATATTCAAAGAAAATTTCTAAATACTTTTTCATGATGTTGATCTTAAAAAAATATTTTTAAGTCAGTCTGACTGAAAAATCAATGTTGATGTTTTGAAGAAGAACTTTACTGTGTTGAATGATTCTGAATTGCTTTCGAAACAAAAGTAAATTCGTTGGCAGCAAAATGTCTCGTCATTTGTTTAGTGACGTTAATGAAAGAATTTTTGAAAGACTCTTACTCTGTCTATGAAACAAAAATCATTTATAAGTCTTTGACTCTATGAATAAAATGATTCAATGAAATCGTATGTCTTCTTTTCAAATCATCATCTAAATATTCAAAGAAAATTTCTAAATACTTTTCATGATGTTGATCTTAAAAAAATATTTTTAAGTCAGTCTGACTGAAAAATCAATGTTGATGTTTTGAAGAAGAACTTTACTGTGTTGAATGATTCTGAATTGCTTTCGAAACAAAAGTAAATTCGTTGGTAGCAAAATGTCTCGTCATTTGTTTAGTGACGTTAATGAAAGAATTTTTGAAAGACTCTTACTCTGTCTATGAAACAAAAATCATTTATAAGTCTTTGACTCTATGAATAAAAATGATTCAATGAAATCGTATGTCTTCTTTTCAAATCATCATCTAAATATTCAAACAAAATTTCTAAATACTTTTTCATGATGTTGATCTTAAAAAATATTTTTAAGTCAGTCTGACTGAAAAATCAATGTTGATGTTTTGAAGAAGAACTTTACTGTGTTGAATGATTCTGAATTGCTTTCGAAACAAAAGTAAATTCGTTGGTAGCAAAATGTCTCGTCATTTGTTTAGTGACGTAATGAAAGAATTTTTGAAAGACTCTTACTCTGTCTATGAAACAAAAATCATTTATAAGTCTTTGACTCTATGAATAAAAAATGATTCAATGAAATCGTATGTCTTCTTTTCAAATCATCATCTAAATATTCAAACAAAATTTCTAAATACTTTTTCATGATGTTGATCTTAAAAAAATATTTTTAAGTCAGTCTGACTGAAAAAATCAATGTTGATGTTTTGAAGAAGAACATTACTGTGTTGAATGATTCTGAATTGCTTTCGAAACAAAAGTAAATTCGTTGGTAGCAAAATGTCTCGTCATTTGTTTAGTGACGTTAATGAAAGAATTTTTGAAAGGACTCTTACTCTGTCTATGAAACAAAAATCATTTATAAGTCTTTGACTCTATGAATAAAAAATGATTCAATGAAATCGTATGTCTTCTTTTCAAATCATCATCTAAATATTCAAAGAAAATTTCTAAATACTTTTTCATGATGTTGATCTTAAAAAAATATTTTTAAGTCAGTCTGACTGAAAAATCAATGTTGATGTTTTGAAGAAGAACTTTACTGTGTTGAATGATTCTGAATTGCTTTCGAAACAAAAGTAAATTCGTTGGTAGCAAAATGTCTCGTCATTTGTTTAGTGACGTTAATGAAAGAATTTTTGAAAGACTCTTACTCTGTCTATGAAACAAAAATCATTTATAAGTCTTTGACTCTATGATATAAAATGAATCAATGAAATCGTATGTCTTCTTTTCAAAATCATCATCTAAATATTCAAAGAAAATTTCTAAATACTTTTTCATGATGTTGATCTTAAAAAAATATTTTTAAGTCAGTCTGACTGAAAAATCAATGTTGATGTTTTGAAGAAGAACTTTACTGTGTTGAATGATTCTGAATTGCTTTCGAACAAAAGTAAATTCGTTGGTAGCAAAATGTCTCGTCATTTGTTTAGTGACGTTAATGAAAGAATTTTTGAAAGACTCTTACTCTGTCTATGAAACAAAAATCATTTATAAGTCTTTGACTCTATGAATAAAAATGATTCAATGAAATCGTATGTCTTCTTTTCAAATCATCATCTAAATATTCAAAGAAAATTTCTAAATACTTTTTCATGATGTTGATCTTAAAAAAATATTTTTAAGTCAGTCTGACTGAAAAATCAATGTTGGCTCGATGTATAAAAAATGAAAATAATATTATAATGTTGATATTGTTTAATATGTTATGGTTGTGTTATTAATAATTTATTAATTAATTTATTTCCGAAATATATATAAAAGTTTATAAATATCTTTATTTTTATAGATTTATTCGAGATATATCGGGTAAATTATAATATGGAATTTATACGCATTTTTTCTGAAATATCAAATATAAATGATTCTTATATTAGCTTTTATGTAATGTACGGAAATTAATAAAAAACCTCTTTAATTCCATTTTATTTTCAATATAAATTGATATTCAATCATATTCAATCATCTTCCCTAAGATTAAATCATAATTCTGTATAGACATTCCATTAGTTTTGGTCTCAAACATGAAATATTTATATTTTTATATACTTGAAACTACTATTGGCGGAGAATTTGTATAGAAACATCTATAACATGTCGCATAAATCTGCAAAAATAGCTAATAATTTGGTGGAGATTTCGAAAATGAACATATTATCAAAGCAATATTTGGTCGAATGACTATTGAGGAATGGTATTCGATGGCATGTTGATGAGTTATTTTCGTTTAAAAAAATTATTTTGTGATTTTTTGCTTACGGTTTACTGTGATGTGTTGTGGGGTTTGCGTTATGGATTATTTGTCACTTCGGGGGATGGATAGTTCGTCAAAACCTCAGAAATCAGACGATGATTATTCTTTCGCAGTCAATGAGACACAGAAAAATGGATATCATCAAATTGGATAGATTATCAGAAAATTCAAAATTTTATTTTGAATTTTAAAGATGGATCATTCATTTCTCTTCACACCATGCTGAATAGAAATCATGATTGGTTCATCATCAAACGATGGATTATTTTCAATTCAATTTATTTTGAATGTGGAGAATAATGGAGGTTTGCGTTATGGATTATTTGTCACTTCGGTGGATGGATAGTTCGTCAAAACCTCAGAAATCAGACGATGATTATTCTTTCGCAGTCAATGAGACACAGAAAAATGGATATCATCAAATTGGATAGATTATCAGAAAATTCAAAATTTTATTTTGAATTTTAAAGATGGATCATTCATTTCTCTTCACACCATGCTGAATGGAAATCATGATTGGTTCATCATCAAACGATGGATTATTTTCAATTCAATTTATTTTGAATGTGAGAATAGTTCGTCTTATTCAAAGTGTTTTCGATGCTGGTCTTCAATTTTTGTATTAACCAAAAATTGTTATGATTGCTTCTCATAATATACAATGTGTGTTGTGAGGAGTGGCATCAATTCGAATTCAACTGGGACTAAAATGAATTTTTTAGTTTCATTGAATTGTGTGTGGCGGTTTGGTATTTTTTGAAAATTTCTAAAATGAAATTTTTACGAGAATGTGCAAATTATTAATTTCACATCAAAGTAATCATATATATTGAAAAATATTATATGATGCAATGTAAAAGAAGTAAATGAAATAAAATATTATTAAATAAAATTGTAGCAAATATGTTTATTATTGAAATGACGAAGTTGCGCTATTAAATTATGGCCGATTTCGTTTCATTTCTTAATGAAAATTAAAAAATAACATTATTCTGGTTGATCCTGCCAGTAGTTTAATGCTTGTCTCAAAGATTAAGCCATGCATGTCTAAGTACACACGAATTAAAAGTGAAACCGCAAAAGGCTCATTATATCAGTTATGGTTCCTTAGATCGTTAACAGTTACTTGGATAACTGTGGTAATTCTAGAGCTAATACATGCATTATAAACACGGACCTTTGGGACGTGTGCTTTTATTAGGCTAAAACCAAGCGATCGCAAGATCGTTATTATGGTTGAACTCTAGATAACTTGCAGATCGTATGGTCTTGTACCGACGACAGATCTTTCAAATGTCTGCCCTATCAACTTTTGATGGTAGTATCTAGGACTACCATGGTTGCAACGGGTAACGGGGAATCAGGGTTCGATTCCGGAGAGGGAGCCTGAGAAACGGCTACCACATCTAAGGAAGGCAGCAGGCGCGTAAATTACCCACTCCCAGCCCGGGGAGGTAGTGACGAAAAATAACAATACAGGACTCATTATAGAGGCCCTGTAATTGGAATGAGTACACTTTAAATCCTTTAACAAGGACCTATTGGAGGGCAAGTCTGGTGCCAGCAGCCGCGGTAACTCCAGCTCCAATAGCGTATATTAAAGTTGTTGCGGTTAAAACGTTCGTAGTTGAACTTGTGCTTCATACGGGTAGTATAACTATAATGTAGTATGTACTATACCTTATGTATGTAAGCGTATTACCGGTGGAGTTCTTATATATATTAAATACTTGTATTTATATGTATTCCTCCTATTTAAACCTGCTTCAGTGCTCTTCATTGCGTGCTGTTGTAGGCCGGTACAATTACTTTGAACAAATTAGAGTGCTTAAAGCAGGCTCCAAATGCCTGAATATTTTGTGCATGGAATAATGAAATAAGACCTCTGTTCTACTTTCATTGGTTTTTAGATCAAGAGGTAATGATTAATAGAAGCAGTTTGGGGGCATTAGTATTACGACGCGAGAGGTGAAATTCTTGGACCGTCGTAAGACTAACTTAAGCGAAAGCATTTGCCAAAGATGTTTTTCATTAATCAAGAACGAAAGTTAGAGGTTCGAAGGCGATCAGATACCGCCCTAGTTCTAACCATAAACGATGCCAGCTAGCAATTGGGTGTAGCTACTATTATGGCTCTCTCAGTCGCTTCCCGGGAAACCAAAGCTTTTGGGCTCCGGGGGAAGTATGGTTGCAAAGCTGAAACTTAAAGGAATTGACGGAAGGGCACCACCAGGAGTGGAGCCTGCGGCTTAATTTGACTCAACACGGGAAAACTTACCAGGTCCGAACATAAGCGTGTAAGGACAGATTGATAGCTCTTTCTCGAATCTATGGGTGGTGGTGCATGGCCGTTCTTAGTTCGTGGAGTGATTTGTCTGGTTAATTCCGATAACGAACGAGACTCAAATATATTAAATAGATGCTTTCAGGATTATGGTGTTTGAAGCTTTTATAGCCTTCATTCATGAATGCAGGTAACATGTGTGAGTGTTTGAATGTGTTTATAAAGGTGGAGCCGTACCTGTTGGTTTGTCCCATTATAAGGACACTAGCTTCTTAAATGGACAAATTGCGTCTAGCAATAATGAGATTGAGCAATAACAGGTCTGTGATGCCCTTAGATGTCCTGGGCTGCACGCGCGCTACAATGAAAGTATCAACGTGTATTTCCTAGACCGAGAGGTCCGGGTAAACCGCTGAACCACTTTCATGCTTGGGATTGTGAACTGAAACTGTTCACATGAACTTGGAATTCCCAGTAAGTGTGAGTCATTAACTCGCATTGATTACGTCCCTGCCCTTTGTACACACCGCCCGTCGCTACTAACCGATTGAATTATTTAGTGAGGTCTCCGGACGTGATCACTGTAACGCCTTGCGTGTTACGGATGTTTCGCAAAAGTTGACCGAACTTGATTATTTAGAGGAAGTAAAAGTCGTAACAAGGTTTCCGTAGGTGAACCTGCGGAAGGATCATTAATGTGTTTCCTACCGTTAAATAAAAATGTATATTTATATATTTTATATAAATATACAATAAAAAACAAATGATGCATATCTGAACTTATTCAATGTTTTGAGAAATATAATATTTTATATTCTCTCATATACATTGAAAAAACATACAATTATAGTTGTACTTATATAATAAGGACATTCGGCAACACACTTTGTATGTAAAATTATGATTTATATGAATTTATAGATCATAGTTTATTTTATGTGACAATGTTTTCTCTCATAAATAATGTCTTCGGACGTGAACGCCATAATACCTTTTCCAGTTGGTTTTGGGGTGTTGTGGATGTTTCACAGAAGTTGACAAAAGAACCTTTTCGATCAATGATCAAAAAATATATAATGAGCATATTTCATTAATAATGAAAAAGAAATCTTGGGGAAATTTCTTAAGTGTTAACACATGATGTAACACAAAATATATTGAGTTTTATAGTATTCCATATATTATTCAATATTAAATATAAATCTATAAAGAAGGCAGGCATTTAAATATATATGATAAAAAAAAAGTCAAAAACACCCCCCCCCCCCCCCCCCGGTTCCATAAGTTACAGTACTTTATTATAACCAATGTAACAAATAAAAAAAGAGGAAAACTGAGAAACATAACTTTTATAAAATGTGTATGTGATTTGTAAAATTTATAAATCCCCATATATATATTATTAGTGATGTACTAGGGAATATAATATTTATATTATATTTTCATACATTGCAAAACATACAATTATAGTTGTACTTATATAAATCTTTTTTTATGTAAGTTAATTCGTTCTTTATCTTTTCTTTTTGAGAAGATTTTGAACTAAGACATCGCAACACACTTTGTATGTATAAAAATAAATTATTGAAGGAATTGATATATGCCAATTTAATTTTGGTGTATTTTTGATTTCTTTCAATAAATATATTTATGACGTGCTCTTTAAAAACAAAAATTTTAACTCTAAGCGGTGGATCACTTGGCTCATGGGTCGATGAAGAACGCAGCAAACTGTGCGTCATCGTGTGAACTGCAGGACACATGAACATCGACATTTTGAACGCATATCGCAGTCCATGCTGTTATGTACTTTAATTTTTAATTAGAGTGCTGCTTGGACTACATATGGTTGAGGGTTGTAAGACTATGCTAAATAAGTTGCTTAATAAATTTATATATATAAATTTAAAGCACATATTGTATTACTGGAATACTTTTTCTATAAAGTGTTCATAATACTAATAGCTAAAGATACAAAACCTCTCAAATGAATAAAATCAGAGTATTTATATAATTCACAGAAGTATATAATATAATTCTTTTTTTATTGAGGAAGGTCTAGCATAAAATAATTTTTATGAACTAGAATTGCCTCTTTAATAAAAAGAATTTTTTTTTATTAATATTATTAAAATAAAGAAATGATTTTATTCAGAGGCTATTGTATTTAAGAAATTTTAACAATTGTTATACAACCTCAACTCATATGGGATTACCCCCTGAATTTAAGCATATTAATGAGGGGAGGAAAAGAAACTAACAAGGATTTTCTTAGTAGCGGCGAGCGAAAAGAAATCAGTTCAGCACTAAGGTCACTTTGTCTTTATGGCAAATGTGAGATGCAGTGTATGGAATGTCAAATTTCTAGTATGAGAAATTAACGATTTAAGTCCTTCTTAAATGAGGCCATTTACCCATAGAGGGTGCCAGGCCCGTATAACGTTAATGATTACTAGATGGCATTTCCAAAGAGTCGTGTTGCTTGATAGTGCAGCACTAAGTGGGTGGTAAACTCCATCTAAAACTAAATATAACCATGAGACCGATAGTAAACAAGTACCGTGAGGGAAAGTTGAAAAGAACTCTGAATAGAGAGTTAAATAGTACGTGAAACTGCTTAGAGGTTAAGCCCGATGAACCTGAATATCCATTATAGAAAATTCATCATTATGATTTTAATATTATAATATTATAATAATGGTGTGCATTTTTTTCTATAACGGACATTGTAATCTATTAACATAAATATATTTATCATAAGATCAATGATGCGTAAGTTTATTCAAATTATTTTGCTTGCAATTTAACATAGAATAAATGCTCTTGATTTGATAAAGTGTTGATAGATTTATTGTATATAGTGCTTAAATATTTATATTTTTATAATAGCATATTAATCATTGATTTTTATGTTTATTATATGCACTTATATGATTAACAATGCGAAAGATTCAGGATACCTTCGGGACCCGTCTTGAAACACGGACCAAGGAGTCTAACATATTTGCAAGTTATTGGGTATCAAAACCTAATAGCGAAATTACATAACTTTAATGGGATTAGTTTTTTAGATTATTTATAGTCTATTAATTCAATCCCGGGGCGTTCTATATAGTTATGTATAAATAATATTTATATTATTTATACCTCTAACTAGAGCGTACCTTGAGCATATATGCTGTGACCCGAAAGATGGTGAACTATACTTGATCAGGTTGAAGTCAGGGGAAACCCTGATGGAAGACCGAAACAGTTCTGACGTGCAAATCGATTGTCAGAATTGAGTATAGGGGCGAAAGACCAATCGAACCATCTAGTAGCTGTTCCCTCCGAAGTTTCCCTCAGGATAGCTGGTGCATTTAAAAATTATGTAAAATAATCTTATCTGGTAAAGCGAATGATTAGAGGCCTTAGGGTCGAAACGACCTTAACCTATTCTCAAACTTTAAATGGGTAAGAACCTCACCTTTCTTGGTATGAAGGTTGTGGTTGTGATATAATGTGCCCAGTGGGCCACTTTTGGTAAGCAGAACTGGCGCTGTGGGATGAACCAAACGTAATGTTACGGTGCCCAAATTAACAACTCATGCAGATAACCATGAAAGGCGTTGGTTGCTTAAAACAGCAGGACGGTGGACATGGAAGTCGTAATCCGCTAAGGAGTGTGTAACAACTCACCTGCCGAAGCAACTAGCCCTTAAAATGGATGGCGCTTAAGTTGTATACCTATACATTACCGCTAAAGTAGATGGTTTATGTTCAATTTCGGTTGGATTATAAACTTTGAAACTTTAGTGAGTAGGAGGGTACTATGGTGTGCTTGGAAGTGTTTGGCGCAAGCCTGCATGGAGCCGCCATTGGTACAGATCTTGGTGGTAGTAGCAAATAATCGAATGAGACCTTGGAGGACTGAAGTGGAGAAGGGTTTCGTGTGAACAGTGGTTGATCACGAGTTAGTCGGTCCTAAGTTCAAGGCGAAAGCCGAAAATTTTCAAGTTATAATGAAAAATAATTTAATTTAATTATTTAGTAATTAAACACTTGAATAATTTTGAACGAAAGGGAATACGGTTCCAATTCCGTAACCTGTTGAGTATCCGTTTGTTAATAAATATGGGCCTTGTGCTCATCCTGGCAACAGGAACGACCATAAAGAAGCCGTCGAGAGATATCGAAGAGTTTTCTTTTCTGTTTTATAGTCGTACTACCATGGAAGTCTTTCGAAGAGAGAT